>PVJO010018019.1:0-37722 GCA_004026905.1 Hystrix cristata | reverse complement strand
GATTTTTCATTTAACAAGTGGAGAAAAGACTTCTCTGACTGCTGACTTTTGACCACTTATTTGCATGTTTCTGTGAGTGTCCTTAAGTGTAGGAAAGTTATTTTAACCTTATGGGAAAATTCCTAGAGGCTTGTGTAGCCTCCAGCTCTGAATAACCCAAACACTTAAGGGGCAGAAACAGTCTCCTCTTTCTTTCTTTTTTTTAAATTTTATTTCCAAGAACATGTATTGGTACATTGTATACATAGTGATCACATTCATCGTAGTTAATTTGTACCTGTACATGATACATCTTTGTTTCCCGCCTCTTCCCAGCCCTCCTTCCACTCCCCCTCCCTTCCCTATTTACAGTGGCTTAATTTACATTTCCCCCCTTTTTCCCTTTCTTTTCTTTTTCATTTCCTTCTTTCCCCCTGCCTTCTTTTCTAATTCTCCCCCCACTGAATATTATCTTCTTTTACTTAGTATCTATTATACTTTTTTGTCCTTATTTATGCTTACAGTTTCTCATACCAGAGAAATAATTCGATATGTACTCATGTGTGTCTGATTTATTTCACTTAAGAGTATGTTCTCAAGGTACATCCATTTACCTATAAATATCTCAAATTTATCTTTTTTATGGCAGAGTAATACTCCATTGTATAGAAAAAACACATCTTCTTTAGTTGTTGGGCATTTGGGTTGTTTCCAGGACTTAGCTATTACAAATTGTCTTGTTATAAACATGATTGTACATATATCACTGTGGTATGATATTATTATTTCTTCTGGGAATATTCCAAGAAGAGGAATAACTGGCTCAAATGGAACCTCTCGTTGTAGTTTTTTGAGGAATCTCCACACTGATTTCCACAATGGTTGGACTAGCCTATATTCCCACCAACAGTGGAGGAGGGTTGCTTTTTACCCACAGCCCTGCCAGGATTTGCTATTGGTTGATTTCTTGATGATAGCCACTTTTTCTGGAATGAGATGAAATCTTAGCATTGTTTTAATTTTCATCTCTTGAATGACCAGTGACATTGAACACTTTTTCATATATTTGTTTGTCATTTGTACTTCTTCATCTGAGAAGTGTCTATTCATTTCAGATGCCCATTTTTGGATTGAGTCTCTAAATTTGGGGGGTCTAATTTTTTTTTTACTTCTTTATATATTCTAGATGTTAGACCTTTGTCTGAGGAATGGTTGGTAAAACTTTTACTCTGCTCTGTGGGTTTTTGTGCCACTCTTGGTGATTTCTTTTGCTGCATAAAAACTTTTTAATAGGATGATCCTTTGTGCTGATCCTGTGTGCTGTTTCCCATGCAGTATGAGTTCTGTTCATGAATTTTTTTCCTACCCCTATGTCTTTAAGAGTTCTTCCTATTCTATCTTCTAGTAGATTTAGTGTTTCTGTTTTAATGTTTAGAACTCTGATCCACTTCAATTTTAGTTTAGTACATGGTGAGAGACAGGTATCTAGTTTTAGTTTTTGGCATGTGGCAAGCCAATTTTTCCAGTGCCAATTTTTAAAGAGGGTATCTTTCTTCCAGTGAGGGTTTCGGGCTCCTTTGTCAAAGATGAGGTATTTGAATGTGTTTGGAGTTATTTCTGCATCTTCTCACCTGTTCCACTGATCCTCACCTGTCTTTTTGCCAGTACCATGCTGATTTTATCACAGTAGCTCTATAGTATAATTTCAAGCCAGGGATTGTGATTCCCCCTGCCTTGGCCCTATTGCACATAATTGTTTTTGCTATCCTTGGTCTCTTCTGGTTCCAGATGAATTTCATGATTGCTTTCTCTAGTTCTGTGAAGTATGCTATTGGTATTTTGATTGGAATTGCATTAAATCTGAATAGTAGTTTAGGAAGTATGGCCATTTTCACTATGTTAGTTCTTCCTACCCAAGAACATGGGATGTCTTTCCATATTCTAATATCCTTTTCAAGTTCCTTTTTTAGAGTACTATAGTTTTCACTGTAAAAGTCTTTTACTTGCTTTGTTAGATTGATTCCTAAGTATTTCATTTTTGTGTGTGCTATTATGAAAAGTGTATCTTCCCTAATTTCTTTCTCAGTGAGTTTGTTATTTGTGTATAGAAATGCTATTGATTTCTGAGTGTTGATTTTGTATCCAGCTACACAACTGAATTTGCTTATTAAATCTAGAAGTTTTTTGGTGGAGTTTTTGCAGTCTTCTATGTAGAGCATCATGTCATCTGCAAATAATGGTAGTTTAAGTTCTTCCTTTCCTATCTTTATTCCTTTTATTTCTTTCTTTTGCCTAATTGCTCTGGCTAATGTTTCCAGAACTATATTGAATGAGAGTGGTGATAGTGGACAGCCTTGTCTTGCTCATGAATTTAGAGTGAAATCTTTCAGTTTTTGACCATGTAGTATCATGTTGGCTGTTGGATTATCATAGATGGCTTTTATCAGATTTAGATACACACCATCTATTCCTAATTTCTACAGGGCTTTTATCATGAATGGGTGTTGGATCTTGTCAAATGCTTTTTCTGTACCTATTGAGATGATCATGAGATTTTTGTCTTTGACTCTGTTGATATGGTGTATTACATTTTTTGATTTGCATATGTTAAACCAGCCCTGCATCCCTGGGATGAATCCCACTTCGTCATAATGTATAATCTTCTTGATAATTTGTTGTCTTCTGTTTGCCAGTATCTTATTGAGAATTTTTGCATCTATATTCATTAGGGAAATTGGCCTATAGTTCTCTTTTTTGGTTGGATCCTTTTCTGGTTTTGGTATCAGGGTAATGCTTGCTTCCAGGAGTGATTTTGGGAGTACTGCTTCCCTTTCAATTTCCTTAAAGAGTTTGAGGAGTGGTGGTATTAGATCATCTTTGAATTTCTTGTAGAATTCAGCTGTGAATGCATCAGGACCTGGGCTTTTCTTTGTAGGTAGGTTTTTAAATACCTCTTCAATTTCAGTGGATGATATTGAGTTATTTAGCATTTTTATTTCTTCCTTACTCAACTTTGGTAATTCATATGTATCTAAGAATCTGTCCATTTCTTCAGTGTTTTCCATCTTGTTTGAGTAGAAGTTCTTGAAGTAGGTGCTGATGATCTTTTGGATTTCCATAGGGTCAGTTGTGGCTTCACCCTTTTCATTTTTTATTGCACGGATTTGGGTCTTTTCTTTCCTTTTTTTGATAAGAGTGGCTAGGGGCTTATCTATTTTGTTTATTCGTTCAAAGAACCAACTCTTTGATTTATTGATTTTTTGTATTGTTTTCTTAGTCTCAGTTGCATTAATTTCAGCTCTGATCTTAATAATTTCCTCTCTCCTATGAGCTTTGGGCTTGTTCTTCTTTTTCTAGAAGTGTGCAGTTCAATATTAGGTTGTTTATTTGAGCTCGCTCTTTTTTTCTTTCTTTCTTTCTTTCTTTCTTTCTTTCTTTCTTTCTTTCTTTCTTTCTTTCTTTCTTTCTTTTTGATGTGGGAGTTCAACACAATGAGTTTCCCTCATAGCACTGCTTTCATTGCATCCCATAAATTCCAGTATGTTGTATTGTCATTATTGTCTAATTGTATAAATTGCCTAATTTCTTCTTTAATTTCCTCTGTGACCCAGCTGTTTTTCAGGAGGATGTTATTTAATTTCCCTGTGTTTATGTGGTTTTTTTGGGGTTTCTTTTACCATTGATTTCCAATTTCATTGCACTATGGTCTGATAATATGCACGGTATGATTTCAATTCTTTTACATTTAGTTAAGTATGCTTTATGAGCTACCATGTGGTCTGTTTTGGAGAATGTCCCACGTGCAGCTGAGAAGAATGCATATTCTGATGTTGTGGGGTGGAACACTCTGTATACATTTGCTAGGTCCATTTGTTCACAGATTTGATTCAGTTCTGATATTTCTTTGTTGATTTTTTGGTCTGGTTGATCTATTTGTGACAGTGGGGTGTTGATGTCTCCCATTATAATTCTGTTTGATTTTATTTGATCTTTCATGTCCTTTAATAATCGTTTTGTGTAGTTAGGTGCACCAGTATTTGGTGCATAAATATTAATGATTGCTATCTCTTCCTCTTGGAGTTTTCCCTTAACAAGTATGTAAAGACCTTCTTTGTCTCTCTTGATCACTCTTGGCTTGAAGTTCAGTTTTTTTGTAATTAGGATAGCTACTCCTGCTTTTTCTGGGTTCCTGTTGCATGAAGTGCTGTTTTCCATCCTTTGATTTTCAGTCTATGAATTTCTTTTTAGGTTAAATGTGTTTCTTGAAAGCAGCATATTGATGGATCCTGTTTCTTGATCCACTCTGCCAGTCTTTTTCTTTCTATTGGTGAATTGAGGCCATTTACATTGATAGTTGTAACTGTTATGTATTGACTCATCTTTGTCATAGTCTTTTTCTGTTGTTGGTTGTGTTTTTACCTTCTGTTTAACTACATGTTTTGCCTGGTGGATTTTTTTTTAATTGGTGTCCTTGGTGTTACAGTTTCCTTTTCCCCTTTCCATGATATCCTTCAAAATATTCTGTAGTAATGGTTTATTGGCCATGAATTTCTTCAACTGTTCTTTGTCGTGGAAATATCTTATTTCATTGTTGAATTTGAAAGATAATTTGGCTAGGTACATCAATCTGGGTTGGAAATTGTTTTCTTTTAGGGTTTGGAATACTTAGCTCCAGGTTCTCCTTGACTTTAGGGTTTGTGTTGAGAAATCTGCTGTGATTCTGATAGACTTCCCTTTATAGGTGATTTCTTTTCTCTAATGATTTTTGATATTCTGTTTTTTGTGTTGAATTTTTGGAATCTTGATTATTATATGTCTTGGTGTAGATTTATTTTGATCATAGCTAATTGGGGTTCTATATGCCTCAGTTATCTGTATGTCAAGTTCTCTTCTCATGGTTGGGAAGTTTTCTGTCATTATTTCTGTGAACAACCTTTTTAGGTCTTTTTCACAATTTCCTGCTTTTTTATTCATTCCAATCACTCTTACATTGTTCTTTTTTGCATCATCTTGCAGATTTTGCATTGATTTTTCATAGTCTCTAGCTATTTTTAAGAATCTTTCTTTTTCCTGGTCATTAATATCAGATCTGTCTTCTAGATCTGGGATTCTATCCTCACTTTCATTTAATTGACTGTGAATACTTTCAAAAGAATTTTTGATCTCTTGAATATCTGTTTGAATCTGTTTCATGGGTTCCATTTCTTTCGTGAGTTGAGTATTTAAATTTTCCGGTGTTTTCCTAAGCTCTTCTGCTTTTTTATCTGTGTCTTCTCTAAGTTTACTAAGCAGGTGTTTCATTACCATCTTCATCTCTTTTTTAACTTGCACAATTATTTCTAATCTGATGTTCTCTGTGGCCTCATTTATCTGTTTTTTTTTTTAACTTATGCTGCTATCATTTCTGAAAGTTCAGTTGGGTGTCTTTGCCTTTCCTCTATGTCATTGTCTTCTGGATTTGTCCTGGGGGTCTGGGAGTCTGGGGTTGTAACTTATTTCTCTTTCTTGTCATTATCCCTTTTATTTTGCTTTCTATGTTGGATTTTATAGTTTGTTTATGGTAGGTAGTATTGATGCAAATATCAAGACTTTCCTAGGAAATGTCTATTCCTTAGAGGTGTCTCCTAGGTACATGTGGCTCTTGGCTTTTGTATTTGTCTCAATATCCTACTTTCCAAATTTAACAGGGCTTAGAAGTTGCTGTCTATTTGGTCCAGCACTTAGTTTTTTGGTACTGGACTATGTTGGTGATTATGATCCCATATACTTATATTATTGTTATTCAAGTAAGTACAACTGGCTTTAACAGGTATATCACTCTGATTATAGTGGTACATTAGTAATAACAATAACATCAAGCATATACATAATATTGATAGACTGTAGTAACCGTTAATTTTGTATCTTTAACTAGAGAAACAAGGTCTACAATTATATAGCAACATCTAACATTCATCAGAGTTTCTGTGCAGTGGGTTTCCTGTTAGTAGAGTGGTTTTTAGCCTGTATGCGGGGGTTGAGAGGGGTCAAGAGAGATAGAGATAATTGAAGAGAAATGTAGTAGATGTAAAGCTGGAGGATAAAAGATCACTTACACATTGGGAAACAAGAAGAGCCAGGCTAGGAAGAGTGAAGGGTGAAAATACTGGAGCTGACCAAAGAAAATCTAGATATTATTCACTGGCATGAAAAAGGGAGAAAATAAAATCAGAAAAGGCAGTTTAGGAAGGAAAGAGAAAAATGAAAAGAGAGAGATGAACAATGCAGAAGATAATGGAAGTAGAAACCAAAACAGCCACAACAGCTAGAAGAACAGATAGAAGACAAGAAAAAAATAACTAAGTGAAAAATGGGAAAAAAAATTAAGTATTGTATATATGTATGTGTATATGTATATAGTGAAGTTCTTCTAATGTCCACAGTCTTATGGTAGTGTCCAAGCCAGAACCCAGATCTGTGCTTGTGCCCCCCTCCCCGGTCCCCCCGATTGCAGTAGTTAGTGCTGAGTATTGTGCTGATCCTGGCCTCTGGGTTTCCAGTCTAGGGCAGGGTTTTCAGCCAGTGTCTTGCTGGGCGTCCCTTGGTGGCCTGCCCATGTCTCCTTACCCTTTATGACTCTGCCACTTTTCCTCAGTTGCTCGGGTATGGTTGGCTCTTCTGTGTATGCACAGCCTCCTCTCCTTTCTCTTCTCTCCCAGCTGCTGAAAGCAGGGCTGGGCTTGTGCTGTGTGGTGTATTCGTGGACATCAGGCAGAAGTGCTGCAGGTTGCTGTGACAGATACGGAGTTGGGCTGTTGCAAGGCAGGTCTGGTCAAGGAAATTTTGACTCTGGTGAATTGCAACTTCGCTCCCTTCTCTTTCTTTCCCCAGATGGCTGGCAGGCAGCCTGCAGCAAGGGCACCCAGCCTCCCACGGCTGGCAGCATGTGCGCCAGTGCTCGTGTACCCTCGGGTCAGGGGTGGGTGGCCAGTGGTAAGCATGGGGTGCACAGGTGCTCAGGCTCCCTGGAGCTGGTGGCGTAGGGGTGCGGGTGTTCCTGCACACCCCCTGGCCAGTGACCAGCTGCAGCTCCCCACAGCATGGGTGCTGGAGTTCCCCCAGACCGGTGACCTGGGCGTGGGTGTTCGGGCTCTGTAGGGTCAGTGCCGTGGGTGCTCCAGTCCCTTGGGGCTAGCAGTGTGGGCATTCATGCAGCCTGGCCAGCAGCATGGGTGCTCAGACTGTCCCGGCCAGCAGCCAGCCATGTTGCTATTCAGCTCCCTTCCACAGGATGTAGCGCGGGGCGGGCACAGTTCCCACAGGTAATACCGAGAGATATTTCACAGTTCTGTAGCATCCCACTTCTATATCTCACCTTATCTACAGGTCTTATCCCACATTGTTCTTGGAGTAAGATTTTCTGTCCCTCAGGATTTTCTTTTATGTGGGTTTTTGATGAATTTTCACAGAGCAAATCCAACATAGCTCCTCTTCTCTTCAGCCATGTTGGATTCCCCTTTCACGCTCCCCTTTCTGGTTTTAAGGCTGCAGCCCACTTATGGGAGTTTCTTATTGCCACTCCATTTACTCATAGGTTTGTTAAATTAGGGGATTTTACTTTGCCTTGTTCTAGAGTAGTTTGAGAATGTGTTATACAATGACTTAGGAATATAGAAAAATATAAGCAATCATAATTATGTTCCCAACTCTGCAAAAAAGTTGGTGAAGACATGCCAGCAGTGTATTCAAGTCTCCATTACCCACATTTATATAAATCATAATGCCAAGTATCCAACATTAAGTGTACAAAATAGACATTTTTATCAATATTGCACTACTAAGAAAAACAAAATACCAGAATCTGTAATTTATTAGTATGAAATGGTCTTTGATTACCAAAATATTTCCAAGTGTTTTAATGCTGAAAAGCCTACATTTATAAAGACAAATTCTCCCACTTTCATCCTTTTTTTTTTAATCCTTTTGCTGTTACTGCTTATTATGTTCTAAGAGATTTATTGGCAAAAGTAGGGATGAATCTTTAAAGTTAGTGAGGACACTTATAAAATAGATCCAGGAAAATCATATAGAAGCAAAGGCGTATGTGACCTGATCTTTGCTGGCACTTCAATCCATTCTGAGCTCCACAAGGACAGTAGCCCCAGGTCTGAGTTGCCCAAACCCGGCAGAATGCAGAGCAGTGTCAAAATGCTCCAAATGGTTGGTAAACATTTCACAATTAATGAATACATTTTAGTACTCATTCATTCATTTTAGTTTGTTCCAAAACAAACATGGAATACAAAACAGATTTAGATAAGAGAGTATGTATTGGGATGAGAGATATTTAAGTATTGTATTCTAGGAAATTCTAAAGGATTTAGTTGCGTGATACTAGTGAAAAATATTAATTAAAATAATTTTGGCACAGTGATCTTGAAAAACTTTACCAAGAAACTTTTGCTGGGCTGGAGATGTAGCTGAGTGTTGGAGCACTTCTTCAGCATGGGTCAAAGCCCAAGTTCAATCCCCAGCCCTCAAACAAACAAAAAACAAACAAAAAACAGGCGTCTTTTGCCATTTCAGTTGCGTATTTGTAAGATGATATTTAGACCATTCAAGAAAACTCCTTAAGGTTTAACCTGGCTTTTTCTGTCGCTGGTCTGAAAGAAGTGTTATGTTTTATAATATGTGAAGACTGAAGGCATTTTCGTGGTTTCTGTTTTTAGACTGGTGGCAGGGTTTTGTTTTGTTTTCTCGAAGTGCTTCTTTGTCTACCTTGAATCTTTTCTCTTTAGCAATGACCTGTAACTTCATCTTTTCCTCTTTCCTCATTCTTTCCCACAGGAGTGATAGCTGTGGTGATATTCATCACCTTCTGTGTAGTTGGCATCATGATCCGCTTCCTGTACCAGCATAAGCAGTCCCACCGCACCAACCAGATGAAGGAGAAGGAGTACCCTGAGAACTTGGACAGCTCCTTCAGAAATGATATTGACTTGCAAAACACAGTGAGCGAGTGCAAAAGGGAATATTTCATCTGAGGAACTGCAGGGTCACCCAGTGAATCATTTCATGGGTGTTGGTTAATTTTTCTCCTCCTCTCTTTCCTGTATTTTAATTTTTGTTGCTCTCTTTCTCTTAATTGCTTGTTGTTTGTTTTTTGGAACATAACTGCATCCACCACAGCATCGATCCACTTGACCCACCTCAGGAGACCAGGCAGCTATGGCTACTCCTTCCTCTCTGACACACACACCATGGTGAAAATGACCACTCAAGGCATGGACTTTACTGTTCTAGACAAGCAAGAGACACGTGTATGCACACATGCACAATCAGCTTTGTGTTCCAGTTTCTCAAATTCACTCTCAGTTCTTCAGTCACTCTGTCTTGCAGTCTTACTTGGAACTTGAGTTCTGTGACTTAGGTATTTAAGGGTCATCTCTGATATCCCCCTACATCTCAAGTCCGTTTGTACCAGGGAACCTGGGGCAGAGAGATACATACCCATCAGGGCTTAGTTTGCTTTGGCGGCATTTTATGAAGGATAAGAGTGGCAAGTTCATTTTGATTTCATTTCCTTACTATAAGCAGTCATTTGCCCCACCTGATCACCTTATTTTCTTTTTTTACTGTGACATTTACCCCCTGAGTGTTGTCAAATATAGACTTGCAACAGTAGTGCCCAATTACCTTTCTTACTACTATTTCCTGGGGCCGACACTGTAGACCAGCACACAATAGAAACAACTTAGGGGAAGCATTAAATAGTAGCTTGAAAATAGGAGGTAAAGAAAGCTGCTAGGAAGTAGATGTTCCTTAACTTCAAAAATATGCTTCTTCCATTTTTCTAAGACATATTAGCTAGGTTATTCTTGGGATTATTATACTGAAGTAAAAAATAAGTATAGACATATACTTGTAAGTTGCTGAAGGATAAAGACATTTAAATGAAAATCTAAAATAGCACCTGGTTCTGTTAAAAAAGCATAAAACCTCTGAAATCAGCTTATTAAAAATGGAAAAAAACTACATGAAAGAAGAGAAATACCAAGCGGAATTCTTCCCTTACATCCATTCACAGAAGATGTGGTGGAGAAAGTGAAGGCAGATTTGCAGGCTTCACTTTTCAGAACAGACACAATAAATCAGCTTCCGCCCGTTAAGCTGTTGCCTAAGAGGTTTAGGATGCATTGACTTACGTCGCACTGAGGTCATCTTTAGCTGACCTACTGCTTGATTTTAGAGAAGCCCTCGAGTTCTGGAGCACATCACATTTTCAAATCCATTACGTGCTAAGTGTGTGTAAAAGTAGCCCTTTTACACACACTTATTGCCAGACTTACTTTTCCAGAGAAGGTGCTACCAAAGCTCAAGCTATTTTCCCCTTTTGGTAACAAAGTATGAGATACATCATTTCCCCAAAGCAGCTCCTACTTATGTATGGGTGGTAGTAAGGACCCTGATGATTTTGCTGTAGAATAAGCCTAACTTTTGCCCCTCACCACCTTGGAAAAAAAAGACCAGAGAAAAACAGTATAAATGTTCCAGGATGCTAGAAATCTCAACAGAATAATGCACAGATGTGGAAAGTACTTACTGATTCTCTTTACAATGTAGATTTGATTTACAATCACCATGTCGGTTAGCCAGCCTTGACAGTTAACTAGCAGACTGTCCACCTTGTTGTTAACATACGTCTTGCCTCTAATTGATAGTCCCCCTGGATGAGGAGGCTCACAATGAGAAACTTCTTACCTTTATTCCATTTCCAGTCCACACCTTTTCTTCCAGTTTGTGAGCTTGTGACATAAGGACTGAGTTGGTTCTTGTATTTCTCAATTCTAATATTTCTAAATATGCAGTCTTTCCTTAAAATTTCCTGTGGATTCTTAATCACTCCATCCTTTAGGGTATAATTATGCTTTTCTAGTAAATTTATTTTCAACTGATTCTAACAAGAATCCATTTCTAAAATTTTTCTAGTTTTACGAAGATGAACTATTACATAACAAATGAAAAATCTTTATATATGGTCTCCCCCTGCCCTTTCTTGCTCTTTCTCCAGTTTTCACTTTTGAATTTTCTATTTCTATACAAAAAAAATAGGCTGTTATAAGTCAGCTTTTTGCTTGGCTACATATTCCTTTGTCACATGAAATAAAAGTCACCATGAAATGTAGTGCGTTTAGCCTGAAGCATCTCCATTAATGAAATGGAAAGGAAAAGGAAAATGTGAGTAATAAAATTGGAACACTTCCTTATTCAAGCTCTGAGATGCCGTGGCCATATTTTTCTGGCATGGTGCTGATAAAGAAATGGAGGACTAGTAAAGCCCACTCAGAGAATCTGCTGTCTTGCCCATTTATATATTTTGAGAGATATTTCTGTAGGGAAGAGTATTTGGGGGAGCTTCAGCCTTCCCAGATCTGCACCCCAGACTGTGTCGGCATCCTCTTCTCTGCTTCTGTAGACTGCATATTGAAGCTTACTATGCCCAACACTGAAAGAAGGGTGGATGCCAAGACAGTGCAATCTGCACTTCGCTATTGTAATTAGTCTCAGGGCCAAATCTGAATTATTTTCACAGGGTTGGATCGTGCCATCACCCCAGGAAACACTACGACTTTTGCCAGATGTATCTGGAAATCAAACAACCTGTACCCTCCAGACAAACCACACTTTAAAATGGGAAATAAGTGCTAACTCTGCCTATCTTTCCTCAGCAGTACCAAGATCGATTTAGTTTTATGTAATTATTCAATTATGTGTTTCCGTGTTCAAGAAACTGTAATCAAAAACTACACTTTGAGAGCATTTGAAATCGCTGATGACCTTTTTTCACCCTGACTGCACGTTTCAGCCATCTAGGCCTCCATAGTCTCTTCCTCTTTAACACTCAGGCTTTGGTAACTGCTATTTACAAAACAAAAAAATTGTGGAATATGATCACTTTATAGTAAAGCCAAAAAATCTGTGCAATTCCATTCTAAGGGAGCTGTTTCATTTATACTATTTTCGCCGAACAAACCAATTTATACAAATGACGGTGTATTTGTTTACCCTAAAATATATTTAATACCAGCTATGTCATTGGTTGTGTCTATAGGCTAGCTTGCCATGATTTCTGTGGGAATGCATCTAGAGAACTAGGTATTTGTTGTTTCTCTAGATATATTTTTATGAATAGTTTAGTCGCTTCTGTTTACTCTCAACTACACGTGGGAGACTTATTTTAAGGATCCTGGGGCTGATATGTTAAAATGATTTTCTTCTCTTTAGTAATAACAGTGATGGTACTAACCTGACCTTCACCTTTTTTCACAGCCATGCCCACCGCAGTATAGCGGGAAGAGGGTTAGAACAAAATGAATAGACTGTTCTGTTCTGACCTCCTTCATCAAATATATACCGAATGCCCACTACCCCAAGAGTTGTGCTGGGCATTGGGTATACAAACAGAAACTGCACCTCACTCTTGCCCTTGGGAAGTCCAAAGTCTCACCAGAGAAGTTCACATTGTTGTCATAGTGGTGCACAAAGTGCTATGGAACGCAGAGCCAAGCTCCTGCACAAGTATTTTGTAAAGCCCTTGCTGGAGACTTCATGAAACTGACAAATTTCTGGACAATACATGTATAACTTTGTATTTCATGTATTCTTTCCACCCACAATGAACTGCTTTGTTGTTTCTCTTCAAAGCATATATCTATGTATAAAGACAGATTTCTATAGAAGTAGGTGAATTGTTTGTTGGGACAGCCAGAGTAAATGGTCCTCAGCGTTGACACACTTTGAAGGAAGCTGAATTCTGTAACTTTCTGTTTCAGTTCTGCCTGGGGAATTTAGAAGTCTTCCTTCTCGGGAGTCTGACCTAAGTGAAGACTTGGGCTCCTATTCGAGTTACAAAACATCAAACTCTACTCCTGCTTCCCTCTTCCTCTTTGTCAGTTCTTTTATCGCCCCCATTTGTGTGATTACATGCCATCACCCCTCTAGATGCTCCTGAGGGCGGCTTGGTGCAGTCTAGCTCTTCCTGCAACCTTCCTTCCACCCGATGAGTCGTCTTAGGGAAATCTTTGAGAATAGGGTGAGTCTGTCCTTGAGTAAATAACTGACTCAAGCATGTGGTCCATCTACATGAGATCTTCTTTCTGTGCCTGTTGTGAACTTTTCCAGCCCCGCAAGTCATGCATGCCCTCTCTCTACACCACATTATTTCAGTTAGAGCAGTTGCTCTGGGAAGGTACAGGGTGTCTTCTCCAAGAATATCCAGGGATATAGATATCAGCCCTTTGGAACCCTTTGTTAGACGAAGCTTTGACAGTGTGCTCACCATCTTCCATGGTTTCTTTTGAGTCTCCCCAGTGTAATAATCCATCAAGCATTTACTGCTACACCAGCCTGCCAAGAGGCTTTTGAGGTATCTGCACAGTTCAGCCACTCAGTGATCCTTAAGCTGAAAGCTTGGGTATGCTTAGTCCTCAACTATTCTTTAGGCCAGGTGTAGTCTAAATAAATAAATAGGATTCATTGCTCCTGTAAATATCAAAGAGGTTAATGGAAGATGGTACACTAAATCTCAAAAATTTTGGAATACTTGAAGAATACTGAGTGCTATTTCATGTCTCTCATGCAATTTGAAATTTTTTTCTTTAAAAGACACATAGTGTAATCGAGTTACTTCCGTACACTGATCTTGGATTTTTTCTTAATTTCCACTCCTGTTCCCTCACCCACTGTTACTTGGTAAGCCATCTAGTCTGCAGATTCTAATTGTTTCTAGTTCTCATCTCTGTGTTCACAAACTCCAAATAATTGAACCACCTAGAGGAAAAAAGTAAAATACACACACACACACACACACACACACACACACACACACACTGCAAAAATTAGGGCTATTACCCAAGCCTTCTCCAGGAGTTCATATATCTATATGTATGTTCAGTAGGGAAACATTCCCATTTTGTGTTTTGGTTTGACAATTATTTGAATCCTTCATATAAGGTTTTAATAAGTATCTGTTTCGAGTGATTCTTTTTCCTCTTTTTTTATGCTAAGGTACTCTGAGGAAGTACAGAAAAGCACATTTTCCGGTGAAATATTGTACTTTGTAAACTAGCTGTCTTGTCTTTTGTAATGTTTAGAGTTTACAGAATGACTGAGTAGAGAGGAACAAGGGTCAAGGCAAAAGTAGGTTTTTATTTTGACCAGACCTGCTAGGAACACGTCAAAGAGGAAGAGGCGATTCATTCAGCTGTTGGTGGCTGTTGGAGGTGACAAGAGTCGATGTTCCCAACATAAATAAATCACTGGCAGTTTCTCCTCCCACCATCCTGGCTCTTTTCCATTTGCAGGCCCCTTTGCATCGGGAATCTCTTTTGCATTTGGACCACTGTCTTACACATGAGGGAAGAGGCAATATCACGGGCTTTACTTATGGAATTCCCTACTCACTTTGCATGACATGTCTGGCCCTTCTAAGCCCTACTCCAGCCACATTTCAAGATTTTTATTTTACCAGGATTTTCCCAGGATACATCAAGACTATCACCACTAACTATCACCAAGTATTTAAAGTGCCCACGTTAAGCACCTAAACAGAGATTGAAGTAAAATAAACAGTCCTCAGTGACTGTCGGCCAGGGTAAGAAGTCCCATGACCCTGGCGTCAGTCCTTCTTCCTTCCTTGGTCCTGCCACCCACAGACGTCACGATGATAACAAGATATGAGGCTCTCCGACCTGTGTGGTGCCTAGTCCAGTGCCCCAGCATATAACATTACTGGAAACTAGATACTTTTCTCAATTCTTCCCAGTGGCATAAGAAAATTCTTCATGAAATAACAAGGTTAAACTAAGGAATAGTCCTAGCTTACTGACGAAAGCTTCTGCAGATTTCGGCTGCATTAGTGCTTGCAACTTCCTCTTGCTTTCACTAGCTGCATAGTGTACGGATCCCAGCAGTAGCCACAGAGGGGATGGGTAAAAAGCTCTGGATAAGCAAGAGCATTGTATTGCCCTGTGGCCTCTTTGAAAGGCCTCAGACAGGTTGAATATTCAGTACAACTTTACAGGATAATATAGATGGGCATCCGCCTAATCATACTTTTGCATTATAGCCAAGCACTAGTCCAAAACTTTTACAGGAACTCTTAACATAGTCTCATCTCTTTGAATGGCAGCACAGGAGGGTAACCTTGTCCCGCCTTAAATATTCTTGGGGAAAAAAAAAAAACAAACAAAAAAACCTTGCTTAAGTACTATCTGCACATTGTTAGAGGAACTTTGTGTTTGGTGAGGACCTAGATTGAGAATTTTCTTCTTCTGAATTTGCCAAGTTGACGGTCATCCTGATGTGACATTTCCCCTGGCCAGCGAGCCTAGGGCCAGAAATCGGCCAAATATAAATGAATGCACATGGCCACATTCCAATACAATCTTGCTTAAAAACAGGAAACAGTTCAGATTTAGTTCGTGGAATGCAATTTCTCAGTCCCGAAGATAGAACATTACAGTGTCCACTTCAAATGCGAAATTAGTGTCCCTCTGGCACATTTGGGCCCTTCTTTTCTGAGCGATGAGAGAATAAGGAAAATCAGTTCTAAGTAAATAATCAACATGCCCCCCCAAATATAAACATATATACACATATATTAATATTAGAATATTTATTATAGTAAAAGCACAAAAGAGCAAAATGGGTCATCTCCTGTGAGGAATGGCTGGAGTCTCCCTTTGAACCTTCTGATTTTTGTTCCTATAATGGAAACCCAAGTGATGTTGCCTCGTTCCAAGTCAGTTTTGTAGGTCACCTGACATGTCTTATTACACTGTATGGGGAAAATTAAAGTTAGCCTTAGATTTCTTTGTTTTCTATGGTTATTGTTGTACAGAAGAAAGACTTAAACTGTAAATAATGTATATTTAATAAAGAAAGACTTTTGTATGATTTTGTGTGGAAGACAAATGAGTCTTGCTGTGTTGTTCTTGAATTAATGAAAGAGTCAAATAATTAATCCTGGAGCTCCAGTTTTTTCCTTAGTCCATTAACTTCCAGACAACACAACCTGTGGATTTGCTGGAGAAACATGAAACTCTTACTCCCCAGATATATTGATTTTGACATAGGGAAAGGTCTGTCTTGGGGCCTCTCCTCACTCAGCCGAGTTACCTTAGACTGCATCTCTAGCTCAAAAGTGCACAAGAGCATGCTCTAAGACATGGTAAGAGGTCAAGTTCGGGGTTCTGGAGCCAGTTGGCTTCAGCCTCCCACAGGAAGCCTGCAGCCTCTCTCGAGCCATAATCAGCAACCACAGCAGCTGCATCTCTTATCTCACCTTGCCAGCATTTTCTTCACATTGGCGGATGTTGACTCCCACTGACCATGTTTGAAAGTCCAAATATAGACAGCTATGAAGCAGGACCTAATTCCCATGATGTTTGTTGAGACTTTTATGTGTGGGCACTTGATCAACATACAGAAATTAAAAACTGACAGGGGTTTTGCACAGGGGAGTCACGCTCAGATGTACCCTCTTTAAAATCAAATGGCTAAGTAGAGAATGGACCATTGGGGAGCAGGAAGGGAGGAGAGAAAGCAGGGCCATTTCAGAAACCTAGGAAGGTGACCTGGCTTAGAGCAGGACTATAGTATTAGCAGAAATTAGAGGGGTGGATGAGTCCAGATACAGCCAAAGGTGCCAGCCTTCGAAATGGAAGGTGAATATGAGAGGGAGGGAAGAATCGGAATGCTTAGAGTTTTGGTTTATACAATGACTGGATGGTAGCAGAATTTGGATTTTGTTTTGGGAAATGGCAGCTAAAAAATGAGAAAGATAGTTGTGGAGACTGATATTCTGGGATTTTGTTAAATTCAATATTCAAATAAGCATTAAGCGTAGATGACAGGTGGCAGATCAGAGCAGTCTGGTCTGCAGATACACTTGAGAGATATGTGCATATGTACGAGAATATCTATGTGCAGGCGTAGAATTTTGTTTGGGTATGTGTTGAGCCTATCTAGGGTCTGAGTGTAAGTAGAAATTAGAGCTGGGATGAATGAGCTGACTGAAGACTAAAAGCCGGACAAATGGATGTAGATGTGTCCATTGAGGAAAAACATGAATTATGTAATTTGGAAACCAGAAACTACAATGTTTCATCAGAAGAAAGTGCAGAGTCATGAAAATCTGAGGGATCCAGACAGGGATAGATAGGCTCATTGGCTTTGGCACATTCAGGACACCAATGGCCCTCGTTTGAGTTGCTAACTGAGGACGTGGGGAGGAAATGCAATTTGGAGTCAGTCGAAGGGATAGATAAGCTGAAGAGCGGCACAGAATGTGGCTCAATGGTGTGGAGCATGGAAGGATGTGTGGACATTGGAGCCAGGGAAAGCGGGACTCAGATCCCATTCAATCTCATTCCCGAATGGTGCTCCCTGAAATAAATCAGCCACTGTACTCCCTAGTTTCTGCAGATGAGAACTGGGAATCCAAACTCAGCAAAAGCTTTCACAGATTAGGAAGATCAAATGATACGATTCATAGTATCATTCAATGAATGATACGATTCATTCAATAGTTTAGCAGAGTACATGGTCACTGGGGACCACCACAAAGCTGCTGTTACTCGTATCTTTATCACTTTCTTTTTTGACTCTTTAAATTTATTTGTGAAAAAAATAAAACAGAATTTCACCACTTTCTAATTTATGGAAAACAAAGGACATGTATCACACAGAACTAATTCGAGCAAGGAAGAGACAAGGAAGCCAGTTTTCTTCAGTCCAGGGACTCAGTAGTTATTTGTGAGTGAATTATGCTGGAAATAAGTCTAAATTCTAGCTTTGGCTCTGCTGCAAATTAGAGTTGTGACCTTGAATAAATTATCTCCAGATGACCTATGGGGAGCTTTTGAGATGTCCCCTCAGAAAAGAATGAGAAGATATGATTTGAAAAAATCAATTACCTTAAAAGAAATATTTGCAATAATTTGTAATCTCAAAGAAATTGACCTTATAGGCTTTGGTCAGACAGGCTTGTCTTCAAGTTCCAATCCTTCTAATTAGTAGTAGAGAGGCAATAAATAACTAAGCCCCTTCTCATCTCTGAGGTTTCTCATCATTCAAAGGATTTTAAAATAGTCGAGCTCAATTCTAGTAGCAGAACATAATCATAGAGTAAAATAGGAAGTTATCAGAGAACTATGTTAAACTGAACCCTTCTCTTCACAACCATATTTGGCTTAAGCCTATGAACTACAGGAGAAACTATAGCTCAGCAGAAGCAGATATACAAGGGGGGAGCATGCTATTTTTAAATATTTAAGATTTTAAAGTATGCTTTAGTCAAAGGCTGCTATAACATATTACCACAAACTAAGGACACACAAGCAATAGACATTTAGTTTTTAAAACTATCGAAGCTCAAAGTCCAGTAAAGAATTTTCAGCATGAGTAAGTTCTCAGCACAGCCCTGTTTTGGAATTTTTTTTTTTTTTTTTTTTTTTAGTGGTGGCAAAGTTTATTTTAAAAGGCAGAAATAAACAGTGGGAGAGAAACATGCTCTGCAGACTGAGCTCGGGCTGTCGGGCTGAACAAAGAGAAAAAGAAGGTAAAAGCAAAAATAAAAGTACACACTATGTCTGGGAGACGTAGTATGGAGTATCATGGAAAGGTGGAGTATCATGGAAAGCTGTTTTGAACTTTAGGAGTCACTTTCTCATTTTGTCCTCACCAGAGAGAAAGAGGAAGAGGGAGCTTCTTTTCTAGGAGCACCCATCCCATCCACAAGGGCCTTACCCTCATGACCTCATCACCTCTGTAGGCCCCACCTCCTAATACTGTCACTTTGTTGTTCAGGATTGCAACATAGGAATTCTGCACTCTCACATTCAGGGTTTTGCACACTAAATATGAATTTATTTTATTATTTATGATGATTAAAAAAGAAGGATGTTTTCTGAGCTAAAATTTGATCGGGTAGATGATCTCACAGCACCTGCTCATCTGAACCAGAGGCCTAAATGCCTGTTGCATGCAGAGGAGCTGTGGCTCACCTCCATCTGCTGCCACCATGCCAGGGCTGCTGAGAGGCCAGTCACAGATGCGGATCCATCTCTGGGGTGGAAACAGGAGCACTAGTGACTGCTGTGACTTGTTGAAAAGGTAAATCCAGTTTAGCTGCATCCTCTGAGGAGCTCCAACTGCACACTGTGCCCTCGGAGAATTCCAGGCTGTCTTAGAGCACAAGTTCCACGAGTGGAGAAGAAAACGCTATTCACTGAAAGTGCCGAGGATGATCGGTGAAAGGGCAGGCAGAGCAGCTCTCTTCCCTGATGCTCAGCTTGGAGACTATGACACCTTGTCCTCCTCTCTCAGGATTGTGTATGAAGCTCTTATTTAAGGAATAAGAAAGTTATGGAGGAAGGTTAGATATGATCCAGATATATTATATGCAAGTATAAAAGTCCTACGATGAACCCCACCACTTTGTATAACCAACATGCACGAAAAATACTGGCTTTACCTGAAGTACTTAGACTGTCCAAATCTTAGTAACAGAAGAAAGTAGAGTGGTTGTTAGGTGGGGCTGGGAGACAAGAGTGGACAGCTGATGAGTGCAGAGGTTCAGCTGCAAAGATGAAAAGAATCCTGGAGATGGCCGATGCTGGGTGAAGGTTGTACAATGTGTCATATTACCGCCGAACTGGACACTTAGACATGGTGACTTTTGTGATGTGCATTGTACCATCATCAAAAATTGTAGGAAAGAGAGAAATTTGGGCTTTAAGAAGAGAACTGAAATGAGTCAAATATTCTCATTAATGTGTAATAATCATAAATACAATAACTGAACCATTTCTTGTGGATCTATTTTGTGTCCTGCATTTTTCACATGTACATAATATTGTCATAATGAAAACATAACAGAGGTGATATTTTTTCATTTTTGGGATAAGGACATCTAGCCTGTGGAAAACAATTTGCTAAAATGAATCCAGTCTTTCTTGTCATAAACGCTTGCATTCGCTATCCATTTTGTTAATTATTGTCTATGTAGTTATGGGCAAGGTGTTTACCCTAACTGTGACTCAGAGTCTCACCTAGAAAATAGGAATATGCATGCTTATTTCCCAGAGTCACACCGCTATGTAGTGGAAGAGTGGGGTTATAACCTTTTCTTGGCCTAAACCACACCTGGCTCTACTTGCTTGCTGCTGGAGCTGGTTCAAGTAACACCTTTGGAGACTGTGGGGCAACTACTCTACTTCAGACCTCTGTTCAACGAAATGGAGAGGGAATCTCCTTCTAAGAAGAAAAACAAGTGCCAAAGAGAATTAATAAAGGCCATTTGTACCAACATGAGGCTTTCTCAAACCACCTACAAAAACCCAGCATGAAACAGAGATAGCAGCAGGGTGTGTCGCCAGCCTGAGAGAGTCACCACACTTGTGCAGGAGGACTCTGTGAGGGACTCGCTCTCAGGGCCAGGCCTTGGCGAGCAGCAGTATGGCTGGTGTTTCCTTCCTGGATGTCTAAAAAGGCAGAGTATCCTTCAAAAGAGTAATGTTCACTTCAAGCTGGGAATAAAAGGAAACATCTTTCAGCCCATAAGTTTCTGACTAGGTAGAAGTCAAGTGCTCCTTGCAATGAACAGAGATCTCTCAGCACCCGGGCACAATATTGAAATGTTCGCTGGTCTTCTGGGGTAACTGCACTCTCCAGGAATGGGCATCTTGCTTGCTGTTTTGAGGAAGGAGCTGGTAGAATCATCAGGCCAGGATAGAGCACTGAGAACCACCATGTGTTAGATGCTGAGCTTCCCCTTTTAAATTTTTCTCTTTTTACACTGTAACAAGAAGATAAACTTACCATGCTGCCTAAAGCCAAATAGGGATCAACTTCATGTGTGTATGTGATAGGTTCCTTGTCATTTCATCAGACATGAAAAGGCATCTTCATATTTCTGTCAACCTTTAGGATTTCTAAGATGACTTTAAAGTGTCACCACACTTTAAAGCACTCCTAATTCAAAAATGCAAAATCTAAAATAGACGGGGTTGGGGATTTAGCTCAAGTGGTACAGTGCTTGACTAGCAAGTGCAAGGCCCAGAGTTCAACCCCCAGCACCCAATAAATAAATAAATAAATAAATAAATAAATAAATAAATGTTCCAAAATTCAAAATTTGAGGGACATCAACATAACAGCACAAATGGACGGATAACTTTATATCTGACTTAATGTGAAGGTCACAGTGAAAATGCTAGTACACTGAAAATATTGTGCAAATTACCTTTTAAGCTGTATTTAGGATGTGTAGGGAATATAAATCTGTTTAGAATTTGGTCGCATTCCTGAGAGTGGTGAACTGATAAGGTCAACTCGAGCAGGGATGCCCATCTGGACTGAGTTGGTGTCATTCTGGGAGTAGAGGAGCCACCTGAAGATTATTGCCAGCATGACATACAGGAGAACTGGAGCAGGAGCTAGCAGCCGGATATTTCCCAGGGGAAGCTCTGTTGTGGCTGGTTCTCCCAAAGGGAACTCGGCTGTTCTCACTGCAGGAAGAGCTCGGGGCTTTGCTGTTGTCAGGGGTGGCTCCTGTTCACTTCAGGGGAGCTCTGGTCTTCATCTCCACAATGAGTGTTATACACTGGTTCCAGTGCAGATTTCTTCAGCCTTTTAGTGCAGTCAGGGACTTACATGAGAAAGTATTGTGGGTGCCCGGCCCCTGATTGGATATTTCAGGTCTCCAGTGCATAGACAGACGTTCTGCACTCTTCCAGTATTTGGCTTGTGGGTGTGAATGTTGTAACTTGTAAATGTCTTGTATTAAGTCTGCTTTCTTGCAAACCATTGACTCTAGAAAAGTAACTAATACACCAAGATATTTCACTATGTATGAGAAAAATACGATAAAATCTGAAAATGCAAAATCTGAAACACTTCGAGCCCACCAATATCAGACGATGGACATTCAGCCCCTATTATTATTATTATTTTTTTTTTATTAAAGGACAAGTATCTAGTTTATTTGGATTATAGCAGCTTTATCTCTATTTTACATTACCTGAGAGAACTATTAATTTCCTCCCAATTCATTCACTAATTCAACAAGTATTCACCTGAATTTAACCCAACCTGACTTGACTGTCGGCCTGAATTTTTAATGAGGTCATGGGAATAAACACATAATAACATACAGTAGACACACAGTCTGTTAGCAAGGAGCCATAGGTTAGCTGAAGTCGCCATGGAGTCAACAACAGGCGTGGACAGTGAGTGCCACAAAGCACAGCTCAGGCCACTGATCTTCACACATGAATTGGCACCTAGAAAGGGAGGGGTCGTTACTGCTGTCTCCAAAGTCCAGGTGCTGATTAGAAGTTGGGTAGAGAAGTGGCACTTCAGAGAGAAAACAGCATCTGAAAGAAGGAACTGTGGCAAGAGCCAGTGCGACAATTCTGAGGACTGCGCAAAACTCAGTATGGTTTAGAGTAAGAGCAGAAAGAGCGGAAATGCGAGGCAGTACAGCAGAGGTAAGGGTGACCTTTCCATCAAAGTTTCTTCGTTGGCCAAAGAAGGCAACAGCAGCAAGTAGGACACACGCAAAGTGAAATGGTCTTATATTTACTTTACATCATTTCAAGTAAACATGAGATGGCACATTGGGGTTTTCCAAAGAGCCAGAAACAATAAGAGAGATAGAGATAGAAATAGCTAGAGATAGAGACGATAGAGATACATACAGATATATGCGAGACACTTATTAGGGGAACTGGCTTATATACTCGTGACAGTTGAAAAGTCTCATGTAGGCTGTCGTAGACTGAAGATGCCAGGATGCTGGTTCGTGGCTCTGTCTAAATTCAAAGGCCTCAGAACCAGGGACACTTAAGGTGCAACATTCAGTGAGAACCTGGAAGATCACTGGTTGAAGTCCTGGAGTCCAGAGGTCCCAGAGCCTGGAGTTCGGAAGTCCAAGGCAGCAGGAGAAAAAGTCAACCACAAGTTTTAGAGAAAGGGCCAATTTGCCACTGTATTTGTTGGCTCTGGCTCCAGCTGATTGAATGGAGTAGTGTGGAGCTTCCCTTCTTATTCCACTCCGACTCATGTGCTCATCCCTTTGGCAACATCCTGGTAAACACACCTAAAGTAACGAGTCCTCAGCCTCTCCATCTTCCTCCATATTCCAGTCAGCCGGAACACTACAACCATCATCGCAGATGGGATTCGGTGTTGGAAGACTTCACTTCATCTCAGCCCTCCTCTTTCTGGATATGTAAACTAGGACTATTTCAATATGGCACTGAAATACTATATTGAGCTTTGGGTGTCTAATTTGTATTATGAGTATAAAGGTATTTACCTAAGGTCTCATGAGGAATTAATAAAATGAGAAATGTGAAAGTATTTTTGCAAACTATGCAGCATAGTACAAATATTAGTTATCAATATTGCATCTGTAAACTAAAAAGAAGAGAAAATGTCCATCAAGCAGAGGAGGGATGGGAAAATATTTCCTGAAAAATGGATAGAGAATAAATATTTTAGGACTCAAAGACCAGTCTGTGTTGAAACTAGTCAACTTCACTGCTACAGTGTGAAAATAGCCACAGAGGTGACAAAAATGAGTAAGTGTTGCTGTGTTAGAACTTTATGTATGAAAAATATAACTTAATTTCATAGAATATTCATGTGCTATAGAATATTCTTTTTTTAACCATTTAAAATGCAAAACAACATTCTTAGCTTATGGGCTATGTGAAAACAGAGTTGGCCTGGTTTGGCTTGCAGGCTGAATTTTGCGGACACTAAATTAGACAGTTTTCGTTGAACTCAAAAGCAGGCTTGTTCTACCATGAGGAGTAGAGGTAAAAAACAAACGTTCTTTAGGAAATGAATGCCTTTCAAATACACATACAAACTTAGGACACGGGACAGGAAATACTGAGAGGTGACACAGAGAGGTGTAGAATTCAGAGGGAAGGCGACTGCTCTTGCGCTCACTGAGCAGGAAGCGCGTTAAGGCGGAGGGGACGCTTGCTGCACAGCTCTGCCAGGCATGAGCTCCATGACCTCAGTTTCTGGCCTACTGCAAAGAGCTGCATGGAAATGAAAACAGAAGACATTACAGATATGAAAGTCCTTGTTAACCTAAAGGCTTGTACCAGTCTGAGTTATGATAGAAACAAACCTGCCTTTCTGTTGAAATCTTGCTAATCTGATTTGGGAGATGAAAAAGCAAAACCTTTTGGAGAAGTCTCAGGAGTAGGAGAGGATTACACAATTGCATCATCAAGTTACTGAGGTCAAGTGAGTCGCATCATAGAAAACAATGTTGCGGAGAAGGGGCGTTCTGCTTGCTCAGCAGAGATGATGTTGATGTATGAGAATGTCAATAAAAAATAGGAAGTTTCCATGCATGTGGGCTTTACATGAATAATGAGCATGTAGCAAGATACTGATTCCCCAAAAGGTGTAAAAGGAATGGGAACATTCAGGGTAGCTGGGACGCTCCAACAGGTGGGCTTGCCCTCAGCTCCTGGATCGAAGACTAGACTAGAATGAGTACTTTGGGGATGTAGGATCAAATTCTTTAAGCCCAGATCTGCATTTTGGATTTGGAATAAAGAATACAAGTGAAACAGCTAAGCAGAGAACATAAAGGAACGGAAGGCTTTTAAAGATGAAATGAGAAAGATGACAGCGGGCCTGACAATACTAGCAAAGAAAATGAAAAATGAAACAATGTAAATTGACATTTAACCACTGGTCAAAAAGTGTTGTGCTCTGCTGAAAAGATGACTCCTTTACGAAAAGTCATAAAAGTCTAGAGAGCTCGTATGACTGTTTCACTTCTCACTGGGAAAAAAAAAAAAAAAAAAAAAAAAAAAAAACTACTGAACTATCAGTCTTTCAAGGTCACAAGTCAATGCTAGAAGAGAAGAACCAGGGGCAGCATCACATCCAGGTGAGAGAAACTGGATGCGGCACCTCCCAGCCTTCCAGTGGGCGTGGCCACAATCCTGGCACCAACCCTGGATATGTGCCCTAAAATGGGAACGTTACACCCCAGTCAGGGAAAAGAAAGGAAAAACTCCTGGGGAACCACCAGAGCCCGTCTCTGCTGTGCACTGAGAAGGCAGGTGACGTGATGATGCCAAGACACCGACCATGATAAGAACTCACCATGATAAGAACTCACCTTTCATTGAAGGGTACAGGAATGTAGGTACAGGATGGAAGCAATACAGCCATCTATCTTCTTTCATGAAGACTTTGAATAATTCTATTGCAAAAGACATTCTTCTCAATAAGCAATGACCCTGCAGAGCTGAGTATATTATTTTGGTAAAAGAAAAACTGAAGAGTGATTATCTGTAACTCAGTCGCAACAAGGCCATCGATATTATTTCACAACAATTAATCCTAGGGTATGCCTTACTTACGGCTTGTGGGAATTCTAATTGAGAGAGTCACTCTGTGCTTATCATATATGCAGACAAATCTCACTAGGCAGATTTATCGAGTTTAAAAAAAACATGTAAGATACTCTGAACAAATGTTACTACTGAAAAACAGAAAGGTGACAGAATCTGATGAACATGATGAAAAGTAGCAAATTAATTTAAATTCAGAAAGAGGGAAGATTTGTACAGGGTAAAATAAACGAGTAAAAGAAGGCCATACCTTTAGCTTAAGTAAAAGCCAAACAAAGGAGTCCTTCTCCATTGTGTATTATTTTTTATGCCGTGGGCTTGGCCCTCAGTCTTCCCGCTACTGTTACTAAGATATATGTTATTGAGATGTGGCTTGCTCACCAAGATGTATCATGTACAGGTACAAGATTATGTTGATTATGATCATTATGTATACAATGTACCAATACACGTTCTTGGTAAAAATAAGAAAAAAGTACTTAACCTGCAATCTCCTTGGAACTCAGTTCAGGATAAGAGATTTAATTCTTATTTTTCAATGTGCATTATTCAGCACAGCTACATCCACAACTTATAAGAATTAATAAAAGCCTTCGGTTACAAGAAAAAAAAAAGATGTGGCTTGCTAATTATTGATTTCTATGCTTACCCTTCAGTCTCTGCGTTTGAAACCAGTGGTCACACCTCAGTTCCCTCCCTTATACACTGCTGAACACACAGAGGCTTCAGGGCCTCTCCATTACCGCTACTGAGTGGGTCAGTGGTTAAATGTCAGACTGAAATACCATGATGATTTTCATGAGAAATGTGAAACAAGAAGACTGTGATAAAAGTTCAGGAGATAACACAAGTTATTATAAAGTACAGCCCATAAAATATTTGGAATTTGCTAAAAACAAAAATAAAGTTCAACCAAGTCTCTAAAAACTTTGAAGAAAAGTAAATAATTTATGTACTCTAAAAGTAATCTAGCTATTATCTCTAGGTCCTATCATCAATATTTATTAAATTTTCTTATATTGTGTCTCATAAATGTCCTATAAATTGTAACCTTACATTAGGTAAGTATTTAAGAAGACCTGACCTTTTTTTTTTTTTCTCTAACTTTTACTTAAAAATGAAGTCTTGGTCTGAGAGTATAGTTGTGCTAAGAGTATATACTTAGGACGTGCAATAGATACATAAATAGTTTTTGTAATAAAAGACTTCCAAGCAGTTTACTCAAATACATCTCAACAAGCACATGGTAGGCTACCACAGAAATAACAATTCCCTCAAAAGTGTAGTTATTAAGCTAATTGCTCATGACCATCATTTTTATTTCTGTGAATATGAAAATAAGCAGTTGTATATAGTACTCACATAATACCCACCAGGTGCCACGTGTTCACTGGTCAAAGATTTATAGGAATGGCTGATGCATGGCCTGCAATTAGGAGCATGGTTTCAGTGTGCATTGTGGTCAGGGGTCTTAAAATAGAACCATGTAGACTGTAGCCTGCAAAAGACCGCTAAAAGCTGTGCATGAGTGCTGTAAGAAAAACTGAAAGATTTTGCAAGAAATAAGAGGACCACATGAGTAAATATTATTTGCAGTATAAAGTATACTCTTCAAATCTCGTAATTCAACATATGTGGACAAGTGGAAAGAATCACTACAGTAAGGAAATATGACGAATTTTGTTTACCTCACTTATACCAATATTCTTCAGCGTGGGCTATTTTCTTCTAAACTCAATTAATTTCTTTTTTGGGGACAGGGTCTCACTGGATAGCTCAGGCTGGACTTGAACTCATTTGGTAGCCCAGGCTGATGTCAAACTTGCAGCCATCCTCCTGTCTGTCTCCTGAGTTCTGGGATTACAGGCATGGGCCACCACACCTGGTTTAATTTTTGTTAAAAACAAATAAAACATGATGGTGACCTGGTATTTAGAAGCTTGGTAGGGTCCTATCACACTATGCTCTGGGGTATTTCCATTCTCAGCAGTCCGAGCTCCTTTGTGATGTCACTGGGTACGTGCAGAAGGGTCTCTGAGCCTCTCCAGGGCTCCGGCTGGGCAGACCTAGGAAAGGTCTTGGCAGGGGACACTTCTTGTACATCGATTTTGCACCATGAGTCAGGTCAAGCCAAAGAGCATACATATTAATAGAGGATAAAGATAAGGACTGATAAAATTAGTAACTTTTGGAAAAAAATAGCACAGGCCAAAAAAAAGTTTAAAAAATTAGAATTATTCACTGGGTGTGGCTAGGATGAAAGTGTTTGTCAGAAAGACGCGGGGAAGCACTTTGCGCAGGAGTGTTCGGTCACGTTCAGTCAGCCACCGTGAGTGAGCCGTCCACACGGGCGACTGCGTCTCCTGCGACCCCCGTCAGTGTTAATTACCTGTGAATCCGCCACCAGCGAACCAGCCGAGTCTTCCTCCACACGTAACTTGCTGCTGGGACTCGTCTGGGTGGTTCATTCCTCAGGTTCGAATGCAGCGGAGAAACATTATTTGTTTTACTAAAACTAACGTGGTGAAGGATGAAGGAAACATCACACGTTTCAGTATTTGGGGTGAATTCTGTCTGTTTCCTTGATTCCCTGTGAACAGAAGCAACTTCCTCACCATGTGCTGAATCACTCTCTGTCAGGTTCTTACTTAAGCACTTTTACTGCAGATTTTTACAAATTGAATGCAAACACTTTCACCTTGATTTTACATACAAAACAACTGAAGACATGAGAGATGACAGGTATATGTCCAGGGTCACTTAGATAGTGTCTGAATTTGTACCCTGATAACCTGCGAGCGCCACCTGGAGGACGAATCCTGCTCGGCCCCATCCCTGAGTCTTCTGCAAGCCCGCTCTCCTTAGAGATCACTCCTGGTGTCTGCAGAGCGTCTTAGTCTCAAATGTCAGGAAAAGCCGAAGTGCAGAGCCAGGAGAGAGGTTCTTCTCTCATCTAAATTCCTTTGCCTCTTCCCTTCCTCAAAAAATATAGTCTAATGCCACCTAATCGGCTCAGTCTGCCCTCATTCCCTTCTGTCTGGAAGAGTTTCCCCAGGAAATCGGTTCGGAAAAGAATTAAAATGCTCTCACATCCTGGAAGCTCCTCCCGAGGTGAGAAAAGACGGGGGACAGAGGCGAAAATCCACAAGCAGAGCAGACCCAAGAGGAAAGGTTAGGACTGGTGCTGTTCAGCTGAAAACGGAGAGGGGCCTAACGAAGGCGGTGCTGTTTCCCTGCTTCAGAAACGTGACTGAGAAAATGTCAGTCTTCTGCCAGCTGGCTGGCAGCGTGGAGGAGCACCTGTCAGAACAGCTCTGTGGAAACGGGGGCAAGAGACGAGGTACGGTCACTATGCCCGTGTTAGGGGGTTAGCGGTGTTAACGGGAGAGACTAGTATACATTTCTGTGCAGAAAATAACTCAGATGCTTGTGCAAGTGTGGGAGTAAAAGACAGGTGAAAAGGCCCGCAGTGCTGTGATGTAGTTGTCAGCATTCATTATGGGTATTTGAATAACGGAAACTGCCGAAGAGACTGTTAATAAGAAGATGATGTTCAATCTCAGCAGAGGACAAAAACTCTGCTCCATAAAGCGAGAGCCCCTCTAGCGGGCGGAATTCTCCCCCGAGAGCTGGGCTGCACCTAGCCCAGGCCTTTGCCTCAATCTCTTGCCTCAAAATGAAGGGAAGTGAGAAGGTCTGTCTTGGGGTAGAGTGCATGATTCAAATATGAAGAAAATTAAAGTCAACAGAGTTGAAACATTTCCAGAAGTCTTAAAGGGCGATTGTCTGATACAAATTTAATCAACTTCCTATAGTAAAATAAATAAAAGAAATGCTAGTGTTTGTCATGATTAAATTCTGAAGTGAAAATAAGGATCGGTTACAGTATTTTTGGTTTTCGTTTTTTCCCCTTCTGGTTTAAAGCAGCCCACAGACACCAGAACTTCCCCCTTGGCGCTTCAGCTGTATGCACTAACTCTAGTTCTCACAGGCACCTTACACAGGAAGTTCAACATTCCTATTTTGCAGAGGAGACAATTCAGTTTTCAAAGAATGGAAAAATTTGTCCAGTGACTGCTCTTCTGGTCCTCGTTGGAAAAGGAAGAAATCACCCCCGGGGTGATTTGATGGCAAATACCTGTTCTTCAGCACAAACACAAGGGAGAGGAAAAAGTAGTATCATTTCCTCTCCTGCAACAAAGACAAATCAACAGAAAGATGCACAAGTGTGCTTAGTCAAAATTCTGTGCAAGACAGATTTCAGAAGTGAGGTCCTGGAGACCCAGGGAAAGTGATGAACTTCAATTCCATCCGATGGGAGAAGTAGATGACTCTGAAGAAACATGATTGGCCAGAGAGGGTGTGAGCTAATGGTACTTGGCGGGGCCTTTAAGGCCTGTTTTTTTCAGTTCTTTCCTGTGTCTCTATAGGACATTACTTCCCCCTTGATATTGAAGCTAGATACTTATCACTTGAGAGCTTTCAAGGGGCAGAAAGGAGTCTAGATTCCTACATCATATGACTTGCTCTGGAGAACAGAGTCTAGTTTCTCTGGCTCTCTGGTGGGGGATGAGGGAAGGGAAAGGAAGGGCGGCTGAGGATCAGAAAGAATTTGCTTTTGAGACCTTCCAAGCTCTTTCTCTTCCAAGTACTCAGCAGACCAGTGCCCTATGCTTTGAAATATTGTATTCTGAGTCTCAGACAGGGACTCAGAGGGAGTTTCATAGGACTAGGAAGGGAAAAATTCACCTACTCAAATTTGGGAGTTGGGATAAAACAGTTGGTGAAAATATATTTGGTGAGTGTGTTAGATTTTCAGAGCCAATGGTCTTAAGAGAGCAGATTTAATAGGGGACATTTACAATATTCACCCAGAATCAAATGCAGAAGGTGCCGAATGTTCATCTAGGCGCTGGAGACCCAAAAGATCCAATCGAGGGCTGGGAGCCCACAGCACTGTCCCATGAACATCCATGTCTGCACATGATGGCTGAAGAAATCTTCACTGGAACCAGGATACGATGCTTGCAGCAGAGAAGACAACCAGAGCTCCTCTGAAGCAACAGCAGCATCCTCGACGACAGCAAGGCCCCGAACTCCTTCCTCGACGAGTTCAGCTGAGCCCCCTCCAGAAGAACCGGCCGCAGCAGAGCTTCTCCTGGGAAACAGCCCGCCAACTAGCTACGCCTCCCACTCTGTCTTATGTTGCATCAGCAACAACCCTCAGGTGGATCTCGTATGCCCAGCATCACACCAACTCAGTCCAGCTGGGTGTTCTGGCTCACGTTGACCATATTAGGTCTACCACAGTGAGTAAATCTGAACTCAGTCCACCTAAGAGCAGCCTTAAAATAAGCATTGATTTGACTGGTGTAAGAATAGATGCACACTTTGGTGTAATTCCCTGCAAAAAAATCTAGACAGATGACAGATAGGGAGATAGATTAGATAGACAGATAGACAGACAGATAGATAGATGATAGATAAAAAAACATAGCAAACAAAATAAAAAGCAACACTGATGTTTGTTGAAATATTATAATGTCAAAAGTTTTCATTTTCATTATCTCCTTTAATATGTTAGCCTTATAATTTTTTTCTTTGTAAATTTTCAGGAAAAGAAGCATAGTCTCACACAATTTAGGTATCAAGGACACAGAGCTAGGACAGACAAAGGATTTTTGTGCAGATCTCGAATTCAAATCTCTGAGTCTCAACATCACATTCTCCTTCTCTGCAGCCGTCACTAGGAATCCGCACCCAGTAGGAACCTGTGCCGAGCCCGGCACTCTCGGCACTCAGCTCCCAGCCCTCTGCGAGGCGTGCAGACCCGAGCCCCATCAGTGTGTGAAGTTAGTACACGTGAGGCTGGCGATTCACAAAGACACCGAATGCATTGCTCTGGGTCAAGACCCGGCTGAAATACCCAGCTCAATTAGAGAGCAAGTGAAAGATGTTCCGATCTACGAAACAGGCTATTTTCCAACACTTGAATTCGTCGGCCCAGAAGCTCAGCTGTAGCCACCTCTCAGCTGTGAGAAGGGGAACCATAGTCACGTGAGCGACACTGCTGGCACACGATTGCATTTTTGAACACAGAGGTCCTGACCGTCGTGCACTTTGCTTTCGTTTGGTGCTGTGATTTTGCTTTAACCTGAAGGGAAATGAGCATGATCATTCAGATTTTTAAAAACAGAATGAGACCCAAGTACATTGGGTGCACACTGCTCCCTCACAGTCCTCAGCCAAACTCCAAGGAAAATGACGATCTGGGGACTACAGGATCAAAAACCAGGCCACGGACGCTGTCTTCACGTGCCGTTGGCCTAATGTGCTCATTATTCAGATGAGGAAACCATGAACTATTTTAATGTAAGTTTCTCATGTGACCCTAACGTACTACTTGACATGAATGCGAATGCAGACAGAAAACTTGTGAAATTGAGGAAACACTGTAGTAAACCCTCCCGCCTAGGGCCGAATCAAGGATGTTAACAAGAAATGAATAGAAATTGCTCAGAAGAGCAGCTGGCAAGGGAAAGTGTTCAGAACATTTTGCCTCAGCCCTAGTCAGATACCTTCTTCCAGCGCCTATTGGCATCTGGTCTCCTCTGTGGTGCTTCCTGTGGCTTCTTAGCCGTAGAGCAGGAGTGCCCAAGCCCCAGGGTGTGAAGGGGACTGGGCGGCACAACACGAGGCAGCAAGGAAAGCTTTGTCTCTATCGACAGTTCTCCCTGCCCCTCCCGTGACATTCTGAGCTCCATCTCCTGTCATACCAGCAGCGGCTGTAGGTTCTCTATGGACTTGAGCTCTACTGTAAATTGCCTACACGTGGGATATAGATTGCTTGCTCCTTTGAAATACCCCTAAACCAAACTCTCACCCCTACCCCCATTTGTGGGAAAATGTCTCCTGCAAATACTCCCTAATGACAGAAATGTTGGGGACCACTGTTAGACAGGACAGACTTATGTGCCTATTATTCCACTTTGCTCAAGGGAACTTAGCAATTAGTTATCAAAGACTTTAACTTTCAATGAAATTCTGGGTTTTCTGAAGAATGTGCACTGAAATGACTCTGATATTTCTTATATACCCCACAGTGCCAATTTTTATTCCTAGATTATGGTAGGGCATTCCACAGTTAACTTTTATTTGAATAATTCACTTTGAAAATTATTTAATCAATTAAAAATTTGCTCCTGCTTTACAGTGTAAAATATTAATTTATTCAACAAATAAAGTCTTTTGTTTGGGAAGACTTATAATGAAAATGCAGGTCTCTACCTACCTATCTCCCTCCCTTTTTTGAGGACGTTTTTTTAACTTCCTCAAAAAAAATATGTTTATATTAAATCAGTTGTTTCTTTCTATGTCATCCTCTATTTTTTTTTCCAAGTAACATGAGGTGCTGCCTTTTGATTCTTCAATTTTTATATCGGAATAGTTTTCCTGCTGTGGAAAATAAGGACTGAGCTTTCTTATACAATCCACATCATCTATCCGGAATTAATGCACAATTGTTTGCTGTAGCAACAGTCAGTTTTTACATCCTTAGGAATACATAAATATTAGCCAAGCTAATCCAATAACTGTACTAAATTGCATTTGTTTTCTTGAAAAACTGCTTTCATATTCTCATGTGTTTGATGGGCTATATGTGTCTTGCACACTCACCATTGACGTTTCTGAAATATGAGTCTCCTTTCGCGGCGCTGAACACATCAGGAGTGCGGTGCCATTTCCCCTCCCGTCCCTGGCCTTGGTCCTGCTGCCGCAGTTAAGACTTTTGCTCTCCAGGCCTGTCTCTGTGCTCTTCTCTTGGGTCTTCCCTTCACTGTCAGCCAGGATGTACACTGTGCTTTATTCTTCGTTACGTTTCCTTTGTCTGGCTAGCAAGACTTCAGAATTTTCAGTTCTTTCCCTCGTTTTAAGAGAGAGTATCCTAAAAAAAAAAAAAAATCATAGGAGGAAAATTCTTAGATCTTGTTTACCTGAAAAGTCTTACTTCTTTATTCTTGATTAGTAGCTAGGAGAGACACAGAATTTTTAGTTTGAAAAAGATTTCTCTTAAAATTTTGAAGGGATTGATCTACTACAGTGTTAGGGATGGAGAAATCTTCTGCAGTATCACTTCCTTCCTCGTGCCTCATCGGATGTCTGCTGATGTACTTCTTCAAACTTTGTTCGGAAATTCCACATAACGCACTTAGTATGAGAGCTGTTTTGTATCTATTTGGCATCTATTGTGCTCCGCAAATAACAGGACCTTCCAAAATGTGGTCTGGAAAAACTTGAGCATTTCTTTGATAAATTCTTCCTTTGGATGATTCCCCTATCTTGGTAGAACAAAATGATTTTGAGCAACTGAGTCTCTCTCTCTCTCTCTTTCTCTTTCTCTCTCTGTCCATCATCTCTCTTTCACCATTTTACTCTTCTTTCTGAGTATTTTTGTTTATGTTACCTTCTACATTTTTATAGCTTTGAATTGATGCTATAATAGTTTATTATTTTAATTTTTAATACAATATCTTGCTCTTTTCATTTTCTTTCCTCATTCATCTCTAGCAAAATCAAATATGACAAATAAACTTTAATCAAATCTATATTAAGACAGAGCAAGTCTGTTTCACTCAGTTTCACATTTCAGTACAGTTTTGAGAAAAATTCTTGGGTGCAAATTCGCTTTCAGGAAGGTTACTCTCTTTAGAAGAGATTTGCTCAAACATATTTTGTGCTTGCAACACAGGGATGGGACATGCTCATCCTCAGTAGTGTCAGTCAGGTTAGAGGGGGCTGAGACTCAACCTCTCCCACCCTTCTGAGCCTGTTTCGCTGCTCTGTACCCTCAAGGAATTGCTGACTCCCTGTATCTCATCTCTTAGCTTGCCCTCTGACTCCAGATACTGTTAAAACAAGATTTGCCAGTTGATCTTTTTTCTACTAAGGTTATTTTATGGAATGAATTGTGTCCCTCACATTTTGCATAATGACACCTTCCTAGATTTGGAGATAAGGTCAAATGAAGGTGTATTAAGATTAAGTGAGGTTATAAGGGTGAGCCCCTCACCAAATAGGACCGGTGTCCTCACCAGAATACAAGAATTGGTCCATCTAGGGAGGGTTGTGCACCATACCACTCCACACCACACTGGACAGCAGGCCACTGCTCCACTGTGTCGTGTCACATGCAGCTCCTGGTGATAGCCAGCACCAGTAAAAGAATCAAAGAAAGCAGTTTAAAATAAAAGAAGACAATTTAGTCAGAGAAAGGGGAAAAGAGAGATGACAGACAGCTATTTGGAATGAGTAGAGAGAATTTGAAAGTGAAACTGCTCATGGATTTCTTGTCCGTAGCTCCTTTTACTGAGACCCTTGACCCACGTAGGACCCTGGAGTCTGACTGGCTTCCTGGCTTGTCTTTCCTCCTAACCTTGGATCTCTTCTGGTCGTTTGTAGTCATATGACTTCTCCTGTTTTTCAGTGGAGGCTAGGATTATGGGTAGGGGCCTTAAGGACAGGTTCCTTAGACTTCAGGATTAAATAAAGGGGAACTCTATGATTCTTATGTTTATCACACTACCTGGGACCTTCCCAGAGCTAGTTTCTTCACCTTTGTCTTTCTAATTGTTGCAGTCTGGTTGCCTTTTAGGTCTGGTTCTAGAGGTCAAAGTTGTCTATTAATTTCTAACAAAGCTCAGTGAGGCCTTCGCCCTACCTTTTCCCTACCTATACTGCTCCCTGTCCCTACGGGATGAATCTCTCTGTCTGCCTCTCTCTCTGTCTCCCTCTCTCTCTGTCCCTCTCTCCACGCAGAGTGGAGAAAGCATATAAGGACACAGCAAGAAGATGCCATCTGTAATCAGGAAAAGAAGACTCACTGGAAACCAACCTTTTTGGCACCCAGATCTGATCTTGCATGTCAAAGGTCCAGAACTGTGAGAAAGTAAACTCTTTTTTAAACCACCAGTCTATAATTTGTTTTTAAACCATCAATCTGTAGTTTTGTTATGACTGCCTAGCAGACTAATTCAGTTATCACATAATCCAATCAAACATTTATGAACTTCCTTTTGACTATGTCGGGCTGTTTCCTGTGGAGCGACTCTGAGCACTCATCTCTAAACACAAACTGCTCCAAAGGAAAGGTCTGTTCTTGATTCCTATGACTCTCTGGCAATTTTTAGATAATGCAAATACTAAAGTAATTTAAAAAAAAAATAAAAATAAAGTAACTTTAGAGCCCAACCAGAGTCTCGCCCTCCTTTTCAAACATGAGCGGCCACAGGCTGGAGGACGGTGTGCCGGGACGGGTGGGGAAGTTCCTCAGTCAGATAGTCCACCCCACTCAAAGCACAGCCCCTGGCCGCTTGCGATTCTACCTGGAGAAGGTGGGTATTGTCTCCTTCGAATAGGGAACTAAGATGAGTTGTAGGACTCAAACCAAACAGTCATTTGAAAAAACAATTGGTCCTGAAGTGGAATGGGCCAAGTTCACCTCTGGTACCACCCTTAGGGTACCACACAGACTCCTGTCAAATGAAACATCAATTGCAAGGTGAGGAAAGAATCTTAGCCACTTTTCTCATTGCTGAGACAAAACACCTGACACCCAAATTAAAAGGAGAAAAGGTTTATTTAGCTCACAGTCTGTAGAGATTTCAGTCCATAGTTGGCTGGGTCCAAAGAAAGGTGGCCTGGCAGAGGGCATCACAGAAGAGAAACAGTCCACAGCAAAGCAGGGCTGGGAGAAGGCAGATGACAACATGCCAGCAAGCAATAAGGAACAGATTCTTTCTACACCGTATCCAGGCTGCATTCCTTTAAGGCAGGTAGGACTCACACCTGGGATAGGGCACCTTTAATCCTGCCCGGCACTAGGCCAAACCAATTAGACTAATTCAGCAATCACACGCTCTTACCCAGTATTCTACACCACAGATCCACAGGATCCAGCCACCTCTAAAAACCCCACCTGTGGCTGCATGAGGCTTTGGAGGACATCTAGACACAAGACATAGCAGAAAGCATGGAGAAACAGAACTTTGGTTTCTTCACATCTTCTAGTCTTTCTGTGTTTAACATGTGAACCAATAAATAAAACTATTTTTATCTTTTAAAACTGCCAAATATTTTAAAAACTATATATGATATGTTTTAAATTGATATTTATTTTGTTTTAGATTTTGCTTTAGATAATTTTTCTCAGTTATTATTATAATTATGCATATTTGTAGAGTATGCTACAACGATGTAAGGATATAATGCGATACTATTGTCCTGAATCAGGATACTCGGCTTACACGTTCAGGGGTTATTTCTTAGCTTCAGTCGGCTATTCTGTGTGACAGACCGGCATGGTATTCGATGGAACACTTTAAAGTGTGAGAACTGTAAGGTACCGTGATACCTCGGTTCATGAACTTAACTTGTTCTGCGATTTTGGAAAACACGGGCCACAACTGTGTTTGTGTGGGAAAAATGGTCCTGTTTGTCACCTGATGCAGAGTTTGCAAACAAAAACAAAATTTTTCCCAATACTTTTGTTTTTGAGTCAAATTGTTTGCTAACAAAAGCATTTGTGACCCGAACAGGCACCACTGTAGAGCATTTTTGTTTCATAAGTACGAAATTCAATTCATACATGAAGCGTTTTTTATAAATGCATAATAGCATTAAACAGAAACTTATCTCTGCAATTACTTTGCTCTTTTAATACTGTAATGTTTGTTTTACTTTTTATTTATTGTTTTGTTGCTTATTGCCAAGATTACGTCAACAAAGTTCATTAAATGAGCATTTTTACTGCACATATCTCCTTTCCCTGCCATTAGTGTTACTCATTTTATTGAATTATTAATACTGCAAATTTGTCCTACGAAGACAGAATTCCTTCAAAACAATGACTTGCTGTGGTTATAAACTAGGACTGCTGCTGGGGAAGCACAGCTTGATTGCTGACTGAGCACTGGGCCCAGGTGATATCTGCGCCACGGTTCACTGGAGGGCGTCTGGCCTTCTGTGGCTGCCGATGTGGACGCTGCGTGCCGCGCTCCTCTCCCGCAGCTTGCACCAGGCGGGCCATTTCACGCGTGTCTGCTCATGGTCCTGCACATTCTCTTCCCTGAACTTCTTTTCCCCGTGTGCAATCTCAGCTGACTCTGACGCCTCCTTTGAGGTCACTTTGTATCTTTTTTGCAACCTTTCTTGTCACTGTTCTACCGCTAGAGCTCAGCTCATTATCTGAGATCAAGAAATTCCACAAATACGGTTCCGCAGACCCGTTTTTGAGCAGCTCCTTTTTTGG
>PVJO010018018.1:0-37855 GCA_004026905.1 Hystrix cristata | reverse complement strand
TGCCTCCTGCACTAAATGCAGGACTGAGTGTGAGAAGGCCCCTAAAAAACTGCAGCCCGGTGTGCTGGTGCAGGCCTGTCATATCAGGACTCGGAGGCTGAGGCAGGAGGCTCCCTGCAAATTCGAGGCCAATCTGGGCTACATATCGAGACCCTATCTCAAAACAAACAAAAGCCCCAACACACTGTGAAGTGACTTGCGCAGGAGCTCAGCAAACAGAAGCCACTTGACAGATGGCAGCACACGTGTGTGACGTAGATAGGCAGGGTGTGCCGTGGCTCAGGGCGACAGTGCTGAGGTGCCCGGATGTCATCTGTTGCCACAGCCCATGGTAGTCATAGCTGATCCCCAAGGCTTTCATGAGAACCACCGGGGTGGACTGGGTCTGCACACCAGGGCTGGCACAGCCAAGCTCCCTGTAGCTGCTGGGGCGGGGAGAAGGACAGGCTTGAGCCGGAGGCGAGGCTCCTGGGGATTGAACTCAGGCCTTTGCGCATGCTAGGCAAGCACTCTAACCACTGAGCTAAATCCCCAGCCTTCCTGGTCCTCGTGTTTAAAAGCTAGAAGTTCTTCAGGGCTGCTCCGCCTGGCCTCAGGGTCAACAGCAATGAGGCAAGGAAGGTGTTCCAACCTCGTCTCCCAGCTATGGGCCAGATTATTATTATTATTATTATTATTTTGTTTGTTTGTTTGTTTTTTGAGTAGCTTATTTCTTTTTCTTTTTCTTTTTCTTTTTTTTTTTTTTTTTTTTTTTTTTTTTTTTTTTTTTTTTTTTTTTTTTTTTTTTTTTTTTTGCTGGGGATCAAACTCAGGGCCTTGTGCTTGTGAGGCAGACATTCTGACCACTGAGCTAAATCCCCAGACCCTAGTTTGTTTTTTGAGACAGAGTCTCACTATGCAGTTCAGGCTGGCCTGGAACTCACAGTGACCTTCCTGCCTCAGCCTCCTAAGTGCTGAGAATGACAGGTGTGCTCCACCGCACCCAGCTAAATTTTACTCATTTTTGACTAGGTGATATTTGCAGATGGCCCAAAATTCTAAAAGGCAGGAAGGGACATACAGGGAGACCTTGACACCTCCTGGGCCCGCCTCCAGCCCCCTTCCAGAAGGGCAGCCTTGACATTTGACCATCTAAGTAAGACACGGAAAGTGGAATTTCACTAAGTGAATCTCACTAGTATTTTGATGTAAAAACAAAGCTGTTCTATTACAGAGAGAATGTTGCATTTGAATGGATTTTAAGATAAAGCAGGAGACTTCAATGACATTTATTTTACGCTCAAGGGTGGGGCGGGGCAGGAGCTGCTGCTGGCCTGGCTGCCTGCCAGCTCTTGGGGGAAGACTTGGTATAGCTCTGGGTTTTATTTATTTATTTATTTATTTATTTATTTATTTATTATTGGTCTTTTGAGACAAGGTCTGGCTGTGTAGTTTTGGTTGCCCTTTAACTCACTGTGTGGCTCAGGCTGGCCTCCAACTTGCAGCAATCCTCCTGCCTCAGCCTCCAAAGTACCCGGCAGCTCTGGCTTGGTAAAGTGAAAGTCTCAAGGTGTCCCCGCCCCTTTCCATTCCACCAGAGTTTTCCCCTGGGCAGCAGAAGTGTTTACCTTCCATCCCCTTCTGGCACTTCCTGCCCTTGACTAGTCACAAGACCCGGCTACTTGACCTCCAGCACTAACACCCCCTCTTTGCTTTCTTGGCTTGTTAAAAAAAAAAGTGGGCCGAGCAGCCCGTCCAGGTGGGAAATCCCAGGACCGCTGGCCCAGCTCGCAGTAGGGTAGAGCGGACTGGGGAGCGCGGGGACAGCATGAGTCCCTCTCATCCCAGAAGAATGAACTCGAGGCTGCAGTTTCAGGCCTGGCCACAGGTGGGGGCCCGGGGGAGGGGCGGGGGCGGGGTGTCGATGGGCCCAATTCGGGGGTCTCCTTGGGTTGGGCCTGCTGGTTTGCGTCTAGGACTCAGGCCTCCTCCAGAAGGCCCCCGTGTGTGGCCAGGGAGACCCCGCCGTCCCCTGGGGCAGGGGGTGCCGGTGCCTGGCAGCTTCAATTCCGGGTTCTCAGGTTGGGTCTCCCCTGGGCAGGTGAGGAGACCCCGGCTGCAGCAGCCAAACTTCCACTTTCCTTTGTTGAAGGAGGTTTGGTTTGCCTTCTGAATTTTCAGGGAAGGCAGGAGACGGTGGCCCACAGCCCATCAGAAATAGGAAAGGTGTCCCTGGCTGGGAAGGGCCAGCTGCCTTTGTGCAGTGCACGACTCTGTGTCCCCCACCAGTCCCTTGGGCCTCCGGGGCACCGTTTTGTCCCTGGGGGGTTTGGAGACCAGGAGCCGCGGCCAGTGGTCCTGACTTGGTCCTGTGAATATGAAGTCCATCAGAGAGTCCACAGAGCTGCAGAACCTCCTGACTCAAAGGGTGGCCCAGGGCTGCCGGCACCGACCAGAAGCTGGAGCCCAGCTTGGCCGCCAAGTCCCAGCTGGGCCTGCTCCTGAGAGACCTCGAGAAGAGAAAAGCGGGCAGTGGGAACAGCTGCGCTGGGGGGACAAGAACAGCAGGGCGGAGGCTCACGGGCCGGAAGCTGAGCCTTTCCAAATGGTGTCTTTAGTTTTCTTTTTGATGTCTCATAATTTTACACGGTCAAAATTCTAAAGGTCAAGCTCCGTCAGACTCAGCCAGTCGTGGTAGCACACACCTGTAATCCCAGCACTCAGGAGGCTGAGACTGGAGGATTGCCATGAGTTCGAGGCCAGTCCAGACTAGTGATGAGACCCTGTCTCAAAAAAGTTTAAAAAAAAAAAAAAAGAGAGAGAGAAAGAGGGCAAGTCTGACGGCGGATGGACAGGGCAGGTGAAGCTGGAAGACACGTGGCCCTGTGACATCAGCCAGGCACAGGAGAACCAATCTTGCTGGCTTCCACACACAGGCAGCGTCACAGTCCTCAGCCGCACAGAAGTAGGAAGTGGGTCGGGGTTGCGGGAGGCTGGGCCAAGCTGGGGGGCTCTTGTTTAGTGGCTACAGAGTCTCAGTGCGGGAAATGGGAGGGTTCCGCTCGGCAACGCGAATACCACTGAATGGAAACCTAAGAATGGTTAAAACGGATTTTTTTCCGGTACTGAGGATTGAAGCCAGGACCTTCATACTGAGCTACAACATCCCCAGCCCTTACTTATTTGTTTGTTTATGTGTGAGGCAAAATCTCTGTAAGTCACTAAATTGCCTGGGCTAGGCCGCCTGAATTTGAGATCCTCCCGCCTCAGCCTTACTGAGTGCTGGGATGACAGGTGTGCACCCCCCCTCTGGCCACAGGATTTATGTTCTTTTTGGTGTACAGGGTTGTCGGCAGCAGGCTGGTCTGGCAGGGGAGCCCCGAGCTGACAAATGGGCTCCACCTTTTGGAGCTGGGTGGCGACAGGAGAGGAGCCTCGAGTTCTAGGTAGAGAAAGCAGGGTTGAGACCTTCCCTTGCCGAGTCTTGGCCCTGGGGCAGGCCTCCCCCTCAAGGAAAGGGAACAACTTCCTGCCCAGGGGAAATGGGGGGTGGTGCGGAGTTGGCTTGTGAGGCTGGCCATCAGCCACTGAGAAAGTGGGCTTGGCGCGCAGTGGAGGGGACAGGTCAGGTGGGTGAGGCCCCTCCTTCCCTCCCTTCCTCTTTCGTTCTTTCCTTCTTTTCTTTCTACCTTGCAGTGCTGAGGGTTGAGCCCAGGGACTGCTGAGCTACATCTCCGACCCCTTTTTTGTTTCATTTTGACATGAGTTCTTGTTAAATTGCTCAGGCTGTTCTGGAACTCACGATCCTCCTGCCTCAGCCTCCCAGAATACTGGTATCACAGACATGTACCACCACACCTGGCTTAGCTACAGGTTTGTTTTTTTTTTTTTAATTTTTGTTTTGTTTGTTTGTTTTGAGACAAGGTCTTGCTATGTCATTCGGCCTGGCCTTGAACTCACTATGTAGCCCAGGCTGGCCTCCCACTCTTGGTGATCCTCCTGCCTCAGCCTCCTAGTGCTGGTATTACAGGTGTGCACCACCATGCCTGGAGTGTTTTGTTTTTTTGAGACAGAGTCTTGCTATGTAGTCCAGGCTGGCCTCGAACTCATGGCGATCCTCCTGCTTTCAGCTCTCAGCGGCCCTTGGCCACACATCAGGCCCTTACCAGCTGCTCACAGATCATGGCGGCACCTGGGCAAGGCGGCGGAGACCCTCTCTGCACAGAGCTCCCATGGAGAGAGGACAGGCCGAATCCCCCGGTCTGTTTGTACCCTGACCACACCTCCAAGCATCGTAGGCATCTGAGGAGCGCCAAGGCCACCAGCCCTGTGCCCTGTGGCTGGGACAGGGAGGCTGGCATGTGGGCCGGAGGGGTCAGGAATGGAGTGGAACCAGCGCCTGGGGGCAGAGCTCCAGGACCCAGATAGGAGCTGAGGAGGCAGAAGTGGGATGCTGTGGTGAGGTCAAGAGTCAAGGCCACGCGTGATCAGATAGGGAGGGGAGGTCCCCCTTCCTCTGGGCCACACTGTTATCTGACTTGTCTGATCAAGGAGTTCCCTTCCGCTGCCGCCTTGTGAATTCCAAAGTCCAGCTAGTCAGCTGTAATTAAAGGGGACTGTGGGCTGGGAGCAGGCTCGGACTGGCAGCTCCCTGGGCCAGAGCCAGGCCTGAATTCGTGTCAGCCGCTGGCCCATTCTGAACCACGCAGCCTGAGGTTCAGGGCAGACTGCCAGGCCTGCCTGCCGTCTCAGCGAAGAAATGCTCCAGGGTGGGTTCTTTTTGGGGTTTTTGTTTGTTGTTTGTTCTTTTGGGTTTTTTGAGACAGGGTCTTTCTGTGTAGCCCAGGCTGGCCTCAAGCTTGTGGCACTCCTCCTGCCTCAGCCTCCTAGTGTTGGTGTTACAGGTGTGTGCCACCACACCCCCCCCCGACAGAAAAGCCAAATTTGTATTAGGATGACTTTGATGTAAAACATTTGAAGATATCACAGGGAGGTGGGAATCTGTGCCAATGCAGGAAGTTTCTTATCGCTTAATTTGAGGGGGTTGGGGATTTAGCTCAAGTGGTAAAGCGTTAGCCTAGCAAGCATGAGGCCCTGAGTTTGATCACCAGAACCCCCCCAAAAAATTAACTTGAAGATTAAATTATTGCTTAATTTGAGAGAATAAATCTATTTTCTAAAATTTTGCTATTACTTTTATTTTCAGGTGTAATGGATTTACAGTAAAGTGTAAATCTTTTTGGGGAGGGCTGCTGGGGATCAAACTCGGTCTTGCATTTGCTAGGCAAGCACTCTACCACTGAGGTAAAAAATCCCCAACCCTAAAGTGCGTAAATCATTACAGTACAACTTGGTGGATTTTTACATATGTAGAAACCTGTGTGATTGCTGGACATGGTGGTGCACACCTGTAACCCCAGCACTCAGGAGGCTGAGGCAGGAGGATCGCCATGAGTTTGAGGCCAGCCTGAACTACATAGTGAGACCCTTTCTCAAAAAATTAAAAGAAGAAACCCATATGACCTCTATCATATTTAGGGGACATTTCCATTGTCCAGTATCCCCCACCCGCAGGTCACTGTTATTCTGACTTCTACCAGCATCAAACAGCTTTGCTTGGTTTTTTTGGTTTGTGTGTGTGTGTGTTTTGTTGTTGTTGTTTTGCTCTTTGGTTTTTTGAGACAGGGCCTTGCTATGTAGCTCAGGCTGGCCTTGAACTCGCGACAATCCTCCTACCTCTGCTGCCTCCTGCCTCCGAGTGCTGGGATTACAGGCATGTGCCACCCTACCCGGCTGTTGTGTTTTTGCGCTGGGGATTGAATCCACGGCCTTCTCACAGAGCTACATCCCTGGCCCTTTTCATTTTTTATTTTGAGACAGGGGCTCGATAAGTCACTAAATTGCCCAGGCTGAGCTTGACCTCAAGAGCCTCCAGCCTCAGCCTCCCATAAGGCTGGGATCACAGCCCTGCACCACGCTGGACTAAATTTGCCCGGTCTTGATATTCATGTGAATGGGACCATGCTGTTTACATGCTGGTGTCTGCTCCTTTCACATACCTCAGTGAACTCTTTTAGGAGAAATTTCCTACCTAAAGGTCCAGTCTTTACCTGCGACCCCGACGCAGCTGGTCTCGGAGCTGGCATTCCCGGGGCTCACTCGGGGGCCACAGTGAGCGGCTTGTGTAGAATGAAACGCCCGGGCGGGACCTGGGTAAACGGGCAGACAATTCCGGGCAGAGTCCGCAGAGTCCACACCAAGTGTGTCAGCCAAAGCCGTAAACAGTTTCCCCTCGGCGAGGCCCGATTCCAGGCCAAATAAATTCCCATCCTGCTGTGTACTGCTGCCAAATGCACCCTGATAAAACTCATTTTGTTATTGGACGGGTTCCGATATTGCTGGGTTCTTTCCCTCCTCAAGCAAAGAATTGAATGAGGGGGACAAAAAGTAGTTCTAAAGTTTTATTTAAAGTATAGAGAAAAGAAGAAAAGGAAAGTTGAGCATAACAATAGATACAGCAAAATGGGTACCAGGCCTATACGGCACGGCAGGGGTTACCTCGAGACAGGCATGGTAGCAGCGGTGCTGGGGACGCAGCCAGCGTCTTCCAGGGGAGAGAAAGGAGAGCTCCTTCCCGGTGGCGCGGTAGAGGAAAAGAGGAGCTTGCTTCAGGTGTTGCTAGTATTTGTCAAATGGAATTCCCATGGAATCTCGCGAGAACTTCCTGCAGTCCACGTGAGGGCTGGTGCTTGACAATCACGCCTCAGGCTGACGTCAGGTGCAGGCCACTCCCCCAGGTCACGGTCCCTTCCAGCCGGCCTTAGCCACGCCCTCATCCTATTTCAATTTCTTCTCGCTATGGGTTTCAGAGGGTTGGGCATTTTCGTTTTTTTGAGACAGGGTCTGGCTGTGTAGTCCAGGCTGGTCTTGAGCCCACTGTCTAGACCACGCTGACCTGGAACTCTCAACCCTCCTGCCTCAGCCTTCTAAGTGCTGGAATTGCAGGCATCCCTACCTGGCTGGCCTTTGAAGTTGGTTCTTGCAGACAACAGCATGCTGTTCTTCAAGGTGACAACGTTGATTCCAGGCGACCCGTGGTGTCCATTAAGGCCCAGCCCTCTCCCCTTAGCTGTGTGATCCTGGGCCGTGCCCCGTCCCGAGTGAGCCTCAGTTCCCTCATGTGTAGAATGAGCTCACTCAGTCTGCTGCTTCCGACCTCCCAAGGGTGTTGGGAGATCAGGGCAGGGCCGGGCCCCTGACCCTCCGTCTGCCCAGCCCCCCACTGCCAGCATCTTGGATGCCTGCTGCTTCGGCCCACTGTCAGGCAGGGCTGGGGGCCCCTAAGTAACCCAGTGAGGCTGACCCAGATGTGGCTCACGCCCTGGCCGCTCGCTGTTTCGGAGAATAAAAGTTGTTCACAGATGTTCCTTAGGGCTACTTCTAACGGTCCAAGAAAAATGATTCTCACTGCGGCGTCCGGGCTGCGTGGGGAAGGACGCTCAGGGAAGGCTCCAAGACCCCGTCCCAACCTTTCTGTGGCTGTGGTGTAGACGCCGTCCCCCATGCAAGGGGTGGATGAGGAATCGGGGCAGGAGCCACAGGGCCTCTGATCCTGACTGTTAAAAACGTTCTTCAACCCCGGGCAAGCGGCCCGTTTCTTGGAACAATTTTGCACAATCGAGATGGCCGCGGAAGGGCGCCCCGCAGAGTTGTGTGTGCCGACTGCAGCATGCAACCGCCGGCTGCCGAGGTGCTTGCGGTCTGCCCCTCAGAGGGTCCCGCCCTGGACCCCAGCGCCCTGGAAGTTGAGACCGAGTCCTCCAGGGGGCGTGGCCAGCATGTCCCAGCTGTCGGCGAGGGACCCCCCAGCGGTCCCAAAGGGGCCCCTGGGCAGCAGGGCTGGAGGGAAGAGTGGAGGGAAGGACGGACGCCAGCTGCAGGGTTCACGACGCGAGCCCCTGAATGCACGCGTGGATCGGTGTAAGTCGGGCGGGATGCACCTCAGGACTTCAAGGGTGGTGGTGCAGTGAGATCACAGGTGATTTTTCTTTTCTTTCTTTTCATCTTTTAACTTATTCGAGTTTTCTGAATTGCCTTTCATCACTGTGTATAATTTTTCGGTTTTCTTTTTCCTTTTTTAAAAAAATTTTCATTTTCTATTTAAAAAAATTTTTTTTCTTTTTCCTTTTTTTATAGTACTGGGGATTGAACTCAGGACCTTTGCATTGAGCTATAACCCAAGTCTTATTTATTTGTTTATTTATTTATTTATTTTGGTACCAGGAATCGAACTCAGGGCCTCATGCTTGCAAGGCAAGCGCTCTAACCACGGAGCTAAATCCCCGGCCCGCAAGTCTTATTTATTTATATTTATTTATTAGCTTTATTGTCTGCTTGTTTTTCAGACAAGGTCTTGCTATGTAGTCCAGGCTGGCCTTGAACTCGTAGCGGTCCTCCTGCCACAGGCTCCTGAGTTCAGGCAAGACAGATGTGCGCCTCCACGGTTGGCACTTTTTTTTTTTTTCACTTTTTATTTTTTTGAGACAGGGTCTCACTAAATTGCCCAGGCTAGGCTCCAACTTGAGATCCTCCTGCCTCAGCCTCCCAGAGTGCTGGGAGTCCATGTGCCCCTATGCCCAGCTTGTGCATAACTTCCATGATTAGTGAATAAAAAAGAAAAAGCACACACACAAAACCAGAAAGCCACAGGAGTCATTAGGGAAAGGCGCAGGAGCAGCTGTGGGCACGTTCTCAGCACAGCCAGGCCCTTATTTGGGCAGAGCCGGCCCGCCAGATTCCAGTGGGCACCCTCCTCCTCCCCCACCAGCGCCCGGCCAGCTGTGGCCTAGCTGCTGCCTCCCCGCCTCCTCCTCTTTGGTAGCCACCGCCGAAGCCGCTGGACCAGGCCAGCCTACACATCTGGACCTCATTAGAGGCTGCCGGCACCAAAGCCTGCACATCTGGCCGCGGCAAGACAAAGTGCACTGCGGGGCACAGAGGGGAAGGGGCGCGTCAGGACAGCACCCCCGTGCGCCGAGGCAGGGGCGGCTGCCACATCTGGGGCCCGAGGGTGGCACCGCTGTGCCCCGCTGGCTGTAAGCCTCGGTCCTTGGAGGCCTCCAAGGCAGGGTGGGGAATGAAGGGAAGCGCACAGGGTCCCACATGCCCTTGCCCTTAGAGTGGGCCAGGTCCTGGGGCAGAGGCCGCCAGGAGGGAAGGGACAGGAGCCAGGGCAGCCCAGCCTGTGCCAGGAAGGCAGCTTTAGCATCAGAAGGAGAATATTTTTTTGTTCAAAGTCAGGGTCTCGTTGAGTTACTAAATTGTCCAGCCGGGCTCCAACTTGTTGTGATCCTCTTGCCTCAGCCTCCCAGAATGCTGGGGTTACAGATGTGCACTGAGGCACCCAGCTTGAGGCTGCCCGTGGCTGAAGTGAGAACCCTGCTGCTGTCCTCGCCTGGTCTACCGCCCACCCCTGTGCCATTACTTGTCCCTCTGGAGGCCTGAGGCTCTAAGGTTGGGTGGCTTGCAGATGTGAAAGTCACCAGCCAGTCCTGAGATGTCGGGACCCCGGCTCAGTCCCCACATGTGTAATCTATCAGAGTGACTCACCAGACCCCAACTCTGTGAGACAACTCTCACCCCTCCCATTCGCCCCGCCATGCAGGGCGGCCACATCCCTGCTCCCCAGATCTGGCGCTGCCACCGTTGAGGCAGAAACCAAGGCACCGCGCTAGAAACCTGTAGGGCTTCCAGCTCCCCTGGCAGATTTAAAATCCAGCTCCTTCGGGCTCAGAATCCTCATCTTTAACACCAGGATTATCTACTTCACAGAACTACTTTAAGTCTATAATAAAATACACTAGAGTTGTGCCTGCTGTTGGCACATCCCTGTAATCTCGGAACTGGGGTGTGTGAGGTAAGAGGGTCTCAAATTCAAGGCCAGTCTGGGTGGCATCACAAGACCCTGTCTCAAAAAACACGAATAAAAACAAAACCAGGGCTATACACTTCTGTAATAGAAATGTAATTACATACATGAATAGGAGAGACTGCCTTAGACTTTTCATTGGTTTTTTTTTTATCAGAACTTTGTAAATTTTTTTTTTTAGAACTTTGTAAATTTTTATTTGCAAACTTTACGTGACAGTAGTGAAAAAGACAACCAACCTACACATTCTTCCCCCAACTTCTAGGGCAGAAGGAGAGCAGAAATATGATGTTCCAGCGATTCCCACTTGATCCCCTGCCTGGTTTGCACTCCTGGAGAGGAAACACCTTCGTAATTTCATGAACCAGTTCGGGCAGTCTGATTTCCATGGTCTCTGGTTCTTTTTTTTTTTTTTTTTCCTTTGGTGCTGAGAATTGAATTTAGTGCCTTGCACTTGCTAGGCAAGCACTGTACCACTCAGTTAAATCCCCGGTGCCACCCTCCCTTTTTTTGAGACAAGGTCTCACTCTGCAGTTCAGGCTAGCCTTGAACTCACTATGTAGCCCAGGCCGGCCTCAAACTCACAGTGATCCTCCTGCCTCAGCCTCTCAAGTGGTAGGATGACAGGTGTGTGCCACCACGCCCAGCCTCGGGAATAATTTTGATTTATAGAAAAATTGCAAAGACAGTTCAGAGTTCCAGTAAATCCTCACCCACTTCTCCTAAATTCAGCATCTTGCGTAACCATGGTACACTTGCCAAAACTAAGAAATTAACATTGGCACAATACTATTGACTAACTGCAGACGTTTTTGTGGATTTCACTGGCTTTTCCAACACATATATGCTTTAAGTTTTTATGAGGGGGGGGTTAGGGTCTCACTATATAGTCCACGCTGGCCTTGAACTCACTTCATAGTTCAGGCTGGCCTCAAACTCAGGGCGATCCTCCTGCCTCAGCCTCCAGAGTGCTGGGATTACATGTGTGTGCCACCACGCCCAGCTGAAAGCTGATTGTCTATCCATAGAGTCGGGGGTGGCAGCCACACAGTCGGTCACATCTGTGTCCTGGGGTAGGACCCTCCCCCGGTCTCGAGGTGCCTAGGAAGCCTAATTAATTGTGCAACTACAGAGCCAAGTGTGCTCATACAGACGCAGGCCGAGGGAGCAAAGTGTCTTAGGGGCTGTTTACAACGAGTGCGGCGGCTCGTGAGTCACTAATGTGCTCTTGGAGAGAACACACCTGCTCCTGGAACGGAGGCCACGCACTCCTCTTCCAGGCACAGTGTTGGGCCACCTCCTGGCTCCCTGGGGATGCTGATCAGGAGGCCCCGTCTTGTTCCCTCGCAGGCTGCATCCAGCCGCCTGGACCCTGGAGCGTGGCCTTCAGCGGGCCTCTTCTGGGAAGGTGTCCCCCAGCCAGGCTCAGCTGTCACTGGACTGCAGGCTCCATCTCCAGGGCCGTGTCTCTGTGACACAGAACGGCTGTGTCTGGAGAGGAGAAGGGGACAAACCGGCGTCCGTCCCTTCCTGCGCCGGCTCTGGCCGGGCCACTCCGGGTCCCTCGCCTCTCTTCAGTTCACAGCAAGTGAACTGCTGTGCAGTGGGCTCCACTGTCCAGGTTGTGCATATGGGGAAACTGAGGCCCAGGAGAAACAGCTAGGCAGGGACACACAACTAGAAAGTGCTAGACCAGGGGCTCTAACCCCTGGGCCTGACATCAAAGCTCTTTTGTTGTTGTAGTGGTTTGTTTGTTTGTTTGTTTGTTTTGCTGTAGTTGTTGGTTTTTTTGAGACAGGGTTGTGCTATATAGCCCAGGTGGGCCTCGAACTTGCGGCGATCCTCCTGTCTCAGCCTTCTGAGTGGCGGGATTACAGGTGTGCATCGCCACACCCTGACATCTTCTACAAAATAGAATAGATGTTTCAGGGGCTGCTGCAAGAATTAGCAAAATAGCCAGGTGTGGTGGTGCACACCTATAATCTCAGATATTCAGAAGGCTGAGGCAGGAGGATTGCAAGTTCAAGGCTAGTCTGGGAATGTAGCAAGAAACTGTCCCAAAATTTAAAAAACGAAAATAAAAATAAAAGAGCTGGGGATGTGGTTCTATGGTAAAGAGCCCCTCAGTTCCATCCCCAGTACTGGAAAAAATAAAAAAGAAGAAGAAGAGAAAATAGAGGCCACAGGTTCGTGGTACCCAGAATGCCTATATATCTATTTTTGTTTGCACCACTGCAGTCTTACCTGCCTGCGTGCCAGGCAGGACTTGGGGTCCCCGACGGGCCAGCGGAACCCTGGATCTTCTCTCCCTGGTGGGCGTCAGCAGAGTCCCTGCTGGCTTCTAGCAGGGGACTGCAGCAGGGCTGGGGAGGGGCCGGGGTCCTCCCAGATGGCCTCTTCCAGTTTGCCTGCAGCCCAACAAACCTGCTGCCCCCATTGCCCTCCCGCACAGACTCCGACCCTGGTGACTTGCTGCTGCCCGAGGTCAGGGTCCCTCCAGACTCAAGGCCAGGATCGCTTGCTCTCCATCCCTCCCTCCGGTGTGGCCTTGTCCCTTCGGCAAGCAACTGCTGGGCCCTTTCCCTGCGGGCTCTGCAAGCCAGGCGGGTCTCCCCCCGGGCCCCAGTCCCTCCTCTGTTGCCACTACAATTCTCAAACCCAAACGCTCTGGGCGGCCATCTGCTTCCCCCATGAACACAGTAAACTCACCTCCTAGCCGGAGGCTCTTCAATCTCCTGTCTCCCTGGGGCGCCAAGTAAGGCTGGGCGTGGCCTGCCGCCATAGCAGCCTGGGGGACACCCGTCTCCATGTCGCTGCTCTGTCTCACTGAGGACACTGAGGTTTGGGTGCCTCATCCTTCCCGGTGTCCACCACCCCTCTGCCTGCTTTCTCCCTCTGGGTACTGAGGACGCCAGCCCTCTGCCCCCTTCTCTGTCCTGCTGATGTTCCCAGGACTTTCAAAAATACCCGAGGTTTACATTTTTTAAAAGTTACTACAGTAAAAGACACAGTGTCATGAATCTCCCTCAAAATCCTCTCCTGGCTTCCAGTACGCTGATCCCATTGTCCTTGCTACTCTCGGCAGCAGCTCTGAAGTCTTCTTTCGTGAGAGTCTTTAGTTGCACTGTCCTGGCCGCCTTGAGGTCTTGGATGGATTCCAAACATTTCCTGTTCAGGGTCATTTTGACTTTGGGAGGAAGCCAGAAGTCACATGGTGCCAGGTCCAGGGAATAGGAGGACAAGGACGCACAGTGATGTTTTTATTTGACAGAAACTACCAGGAGTGCCTGTCAGTGTGGTATAATCAAAGACTTCTGATAATATTTAAATTTAAAATATTTTTTACATGCCGGGCGTGGTGGCGCAAGCCTATAATCTCAGCCTTTGGGAGGCAGAGGCAGGAGTATTGCTGCAAGTTCGAGGCCAGCCCGGGCAACATAGTGAGCTCAAGGCCAGCCTGAACTACATAGTGAGACCCTGTCTCAAAACAAAAACAAACAAAAAAAAAATATATATATATATATATATATATATATATATATTTGTTACAGTAAAAGACACATTACGATTGGGTTTTTTGTTTGTTTGTTTGTTTTTGAGACAGGATCTTGCTATGTAGTCCAGGCTAGCCTAGAACTCACTATAGCCCAGGCTGGTCTTGAACTTGTGACGATCCTCCTGCCTCAGCCTCCTAAATGCTGGGATTACAGGCGTGCACCACCACACCCGGCAAGACACATTACAATTAAGTCCCATCAAAATACTCTCCCTTGCTTCAAAAACACTTATCCCATCATTCTTGGCAATGTGTCTTTTACTGTCATAAGTATAAAAAATTTTAAAAATTATATTTTTGTATAATAATTTCATTCATTGAGAGGTATTTATTTATTTACTTATTTTTGCCTTTTTTGAGACAGGGTCTCACTATGTAGTTCAGGCTGGCCTTGAACTCACTATGTAGCCCAGGCTGGCCTCAAACTTGTGGCAATCCTCCTGCCTCAGCCTCCCACGTGCTGGGTTACAGGCGTGTGTCAGCCCACCGGCCCAATTCCGTTTGAGGGGTTGGTGCTGGGGATCGAACTCAGGGCCTTGCACTTGCTAGGCAAACACTCTAACCACTGAGCTAAATCCCCAGTGCTTCCACTTTATTTATTTATTTTTTTCCAATTTATCTTTTTATAGCAGCACAACTCATAAGAGCTAAATCTTGGAAGCAGCCTATATACCCATCAACAGATGAGTGGATAAAGAAAATGTGGTAAACAAACAATGGAGCACTACTCTGCCGTAAAGGAAGATCAACTTGAGTCATTTGTAGGAAAATGGATGCACCTTGAGGCCATAATGCTCCGTGAAATAAACCAGACACAAAAGTTTAAAATATCACATGGTTACTCTTATATAGGAAACCAACATATAAATAAAGAGCAAATTAAAAGACAGGTAATAGGAAAACATAAAATTAAAAAATAAAAATAAAGCTGAGTATGGTGGCACATAATCCTGGGAGACTGAGGCAGGAGGGTTACAGGTTCGAGCTCAGCCTGGGAAACTGGGTGACTTAGTACCTAGTGAGACCCTGTGTCAAAATAAAATATATTTTTAAAAGACCTGGGGATCTAGCATAGGGGGAAGACCCCAGGTTCAATCAGTATAATCAATCAATCAGTCATTAGTAGGCTGGGGGTAGCTGAACATGGTGGCACATGCTTGTAATTTTGGCACTAGGGAGGCTGAGGCAGGAGGGTCACTTCAAGTTCCAGGCCAGCCCGGACTACACTGTGAGTTCAATGCCAGCCTGAACTACATAGCAAGACCCTGTCTCAAAAAAAAAAAGAAAAAAAGAATTCTGCTTTTATAAACATGAGTGTGTATGTATCACTGTAACATGATGTCTTCAACTCTTTCAGGAAGATATCTAGAAGAGGAATAGTTGGGTCAAATGGAATTTCTAGTTTTAGTGTTTTGAGGACTCTTCATACTGATTTCCATAGTGGTTATACTAGCTTACGTTCCCACCAACAATGTAGAAGGTTTCCTCAACACCCCCTATCCTTGCCAGCATTTGTTAGTATTTGATTTCTTTCTTTATTAATTTTTTGAGATAGAGTCTTGCTGTACAGTTCAGGCTGGCCTTGAACGCAGTATGTAGTCCTGGGTGACAGGACTTCCCTCACTTTCAGGGCTGAGTAATATTCCATGATGGGCAAGGACAGCATCCTGTTTATCTGTTCATCAGCTGATAGACATTTAAATTGCTTGCATAGCTTGGCTATCGTGACCAGAACTAGAAGCAATAGGCAGTAAAAAAATCTATTCAAGGGGTTGGGGAGGTAGCTCAGTGGTTAGAGTGCTTGCCTAGCAAGTGCTAAGGCCCTGAGTTCAATTCCCAGCAACAACAAAAAAATCTATTCAAGTTCCTGATTTCAATTCTTTTTGGATTAATATGTAGATGTAGAATTCTTAAATAGTGTCTCAGTTCTTTCTTTCTATTTATTTATTTTTGTAGTGCTGGGGATCAAACCCAGGGCCTTCACACTGAACTACACCCCTAGTCCTTTTTTATTTTGAGAGGGAAGTCTCACTAAGTCTCTAAATTGTCCAGGCTGGGCTGGAACTTGTGATCCTCCTGTCTCAGCCTCCCAGAGGGCTGACATTGAAGCATGAGAAACTACTCAGGCTTGTTGAAACTTTTGGGGATTTGCCAGACTGTCTGCCACAGAGGCTGAACCTTTCTCAGTTCACAGACAGTACACAAGGGTTCCAATCACTCTACATCCTCACTAACACTTGCTATTTTCTGTTTTTCACATTTCTTTGTGTAGTAGTCACTCTAACGGGTGTGCGGTGCACAAGGTGCCTTTTTGTGGAACTGTTATAATTTGTTCAGCCTGACATGATGGTGCAAGTCTAGCATTTTGGGAGGCTGAGGCAGGAGGAAGATCTCAAATTTGAGCCCAGTCTGGGTAACTTAATGAGACCCTGTCTCAAAAAAAAAAAAGAAAAAAGAAAAAAGTCTAGCTCTGTGCAAAGTCCCTGGGGTCATTAAAAAAATAACACACATAACTTGTCATAACACTCTAACTACTGGGCGGGGGATTCAGCGCAGTAGTTGGAGTGCTGACCCTGCACGAGCAAAGGCCCTGAGTTCAATTCAGAGCACCAAAAAAACAAAACAAAACAAAACAAAAACTTGTCCTCACCCCTCCAGCGACGGTCCTGATACGCATGCTTACTGGACCGGCCCAGCGTCTAGTTCCTCGCGCACGCTTGGCCTGTGATCCGGGCCGAGCCCAGCAGGCCGACACCGTCCCTGCGTCCAGCCAGTCTGGCTGGGCTGTTACAATATTTGCCCCTGCAGGGGAGGCCGCCAAGGCCGGGGTGTCCTCCAGGGCTCCCTCTCCCTGGCCCAGGGCTGTTATCCAGCGCCTGACGCCTGTGGTTCAAAACCGCCCCGGGGCTCCGGGAAAAGCTCAGGGCAGGGCCACCACCAGGTGCCATGGATCCGGGCTCAGGGACTGGCTGCCCTGAGAGAGCACATGCCTGTGATCCCAGCACTCGGGAGGCTGAGGCAGGAGGGTCCCTGGGAGCTCAAGGCCAGCCTGTGCTCCCTAGTGAGACTCTGTAGGCTGGAGACCCTGTAGGTGGACAGCTGTGATCTTTGGGCAGGCGGAGGCTGGAGGCTGTGTTTGCAAAGTGGGTAGAAAGATGCTCAGACCAAAGCTCACGGAGCGGATAGAGCAGCCCTGGAAAGAAGCCGCCAGGTCACCGCTGGCCCTGTCCTGTGTGCCGTCCCACCAGGGTCGCCGGGGACAGGCACACTGGCCTCTGTGCCCCAACCCTGAGCAGACCTGCGCTGTGCAGAGCCCGTGTGAACCCCGAGGGGCGAGGGCGGCTGACGCGGACCTTTGTCGTCGCCAACAGTGCCGGGCCACCCTCGTCCCCCTTGGCAAGAGGGTGGCTCATCACGCCGCCGCACACCCCTCCTCCTCCGGGGCTGCCACGGCGTCTGCACGGCAGCCCTGTGGGTGTGGACACTCTTCCCAGACGTATATTTAAGGGAGGAGAGGAAACAAGACCATGGCCCGGCCATGCCGAGCAGGGACCCAGCGGGGAGGCCAAAAATAAGGCGTGGGCCACTGAGGGTCACCTTGCTCTCTGCTGGGGACATCGCATGGCGCTGCGGGACGCGCCACAGTCCCGCCGGTGTTTGAGGACAGCCGGTCTCAGCGTCGCCTCCCGGCTGGAAGGTGGAGAGGCTGATTGTGGGCAGTGAGTAATGGTGACTCAGGGATTCACAAGGACACAGAAAACACCCCAGAGTCACGGGACAGGCCCTGCCTCCCCCTGCTGGCCAGGGAGCCAGAAAAGAGGGCTTTTTCAAATTTTCCTTGGAACTGGGGTGGGATTCCACGGAATGTTCCCCAGGAAGCAGGTTAGGCTTTGGCTTTTGGGGAGGGGCTGTTAAACTTCGTTATTTTGATATCTCTTATCAATGAGCTCTGTTTCCCTTCTATTTGTCTCTTCTTCTGGTGGAGCGTTTATTACCTCGTGTGACGAGCAATACTCCAGAGAACAGACAACGGTGGTAATAACCATGACAACAACATCGATCGGCCCAGATGAGAAGCCATGTGCCAGTCTGTGTGTGCACCAGTCTCAGCCCCCTGCTAATCATTAAGTGGAGGCCGCTACATATGAGCCCTGGCCAGCCCCCCCTTTTTTGGTATTGAGGCTTAAACCCCGGGACCTTTGCACTGAGCTACATCCTTTTATTTATTTTTTTTTTTTTACTTTAGCAGTCCTCCTGCCTCAGCCTCCTGAGTGCTGGGATTACAGACGTGCACCTCCACCTGGCCACCTTTTCTCTTTCCCATCTGCACATCTCCCTTGTCTTCATCTCCATGCGATTTTGTTCAAACATCACTTCTCGGAGGACCAAGCCAAACATCCTGTTTAAAATCGGAACCTTCACCTTGCCCTCTTCCCAGCTTTATTTTTCTCTGAAGTAATCACCATCTTCCAGAGCCCCTATGACTCATTTGTTTTTTTGTTTATTTGCTTTTGAGATGGAGTTTTGCTATGTTGTCCAGGCTGGCCTCAAATTCCTGGGCTCCATGATCCTCCCGCCTCAGCCTCCCAAGCAGCCAGGCAGTAGACTTACATCACTGTACCAGGCTTATTTGTTTACTGTCTGAGTTTCCCCACAGGAATGTGGGGAGGCATCTGGGTCTGCCTGGTTCACTCTAAGTTCCTGCTCGCATACAGTAGGTGTTCAATAAACACATGTTGGTGGACAGAAAGAACACTGAGCCTGACCGTGTGCCTGGCAGGCTGCGCCCTGGGCACCAGGAGGCGGGGAGCACAGGAATGTGGTCCGTGCCCTCCGAGGGGCCTGCTGAGCTGGTTCCCGGGCAGTGGGAGAGGTCCCCACGGCCAGGTGAGCCCTGTGAATCACTGCTAATGAGCCAGCAAGGGCCACGCCAAGCACTTCCCACACAGGCGGCCGGCAGGTCACTGCCTGTCGCCAGGAGCCTCCCGGGGGACGGAGCAGGACCCGGCTGGGTGAGGAAGTGTCCGCCTCCAGTTCCACCCATTCTTGAGGCCTGAGTCGGGCTCCCCACCCTCACCCAGCCAGAGTTTCCCAACCACAGCTCCCGAGTTTCACTTGAGGCCCACGCCATCCCGCAGGGCCTGGTCGTCACCCGTCATCTCGTCCTGCCCGGTCCCCGGCATTCAGAGACGGGGCAGCTGGGCCTGGAGGGCTGGGCAGCCCACGGCGGGCAGTGAGCCCACAGCCACGACGCCCCTTCCCTGCTGGGCCCGGGGCCCGGCCAGGCGACATGGGCAGGGCACCCTGTCCTCGTGCCCTTGTCCTGCTGCCCTGTGAGTGGCCGCAGGGGACATGTCCCGCCTGCTGTCAGGCAGAGCCCAGAGAGCGAGGCTGCTCCCCACCCACAGCTGCTCCAAGTCACCCATGGGGCGGCTCTCAGTGAGGCTGAGGCAGGAGGGTCAGGGTGCCAGCCACACAGGAATTGTCTGCCATCTTGTGGATGATCGTGGGGTACAGAGGAAACAGGAATCCACCTAACAGGGGCAAGGGAGTGAAGAGTGACCCCAGCCTGCTGTCAGGCTGTCCCCAGACGGGTCATATTTGCATGTGAGTTTTATTTTTTTGAGACACCATCTTGCTATGTAGTTCAAGCTGACCTTGAACTCACTGAGGCGATCCTCCTGCCTCAGCCTCCCAAGTGCTGGGATCACAGGCGTGCGACACTACAGCCGGCTCCAGGTGAAGCTCTTGAGCTGAGGATTGGCATGGGGTTTAAGGACCTCTCCGGCTTCTATTGGGAAGACAAGGGGACAAGGGATAGGGGAGGCAAGGGGACAGACAGGGGACACTGGGTAGCCGGGGAGAGGGGCAGGGTAGGTGGTGGAATAAGCAGTGGCCCCTTGGAGATGTTGCTTGAAGGGGACTGGCAGGAGGTGCGGGCTCAGGTGCCATCCGGGCTCCAGGCCATGCCTGGTGTTAGCACCTTCCTCTCCTGGAGCTGGTGCCCTCTGCGTCCCACGCACCAGGAACTGGGCCCGGCAGGTTTGCAGAGAGCTGGCCCAGAAGCTGCAGCCCCTCCCACTCTGGGTGGCACCGGCACTGACACGACCTTTTTGGGAAAAAGCAGCATGTGCACGCATGCAGCCGGTGCTGCCAGGGCCGCGCCCTCTGACCCGGCAAGTTCCCTTCCAGGAAGTTCCAGGGGTGGCCCACGTGTGTGGCCCTGGGGTCACTAAGAGGCCTGCATGTCGCACACAGGGAAGCGTTCTGCGGTACTGGCGGTCAGGTGCTCAGGGTTGAGCCCGAAGCCTTCGCACTGAGCTGCATCCCAGCCCCTTTTTATTTTGAGGCAGGGTCTCACTAAGTCGCTAAATTGCCCAGGCTTGGCTCCCACTTACAATCCTCCTGCCTCAGCCTCCCAGACTGCTGGGACGACAGGCGTGCACCACCACATTGCCTGGGACCAGTTTGAATCAGCACCTTGTACCTTGGACTGGGTCGCCAGGCACGTGCTGCCCCCAGTCCAGAAATAAGCTAACCACGATCATCCCGGAGTGGCTGGACTCGGGGTTCTGACTGTCAATTTCTTCCCTACACTCTCCGCATGCGGACCTTTGTGAGCCTTGTGACATCTGAAAAGGAAGTGGGAGTTCCCAGAAACTTGGGTGCAGCACAGGCCAGGTGGGGTGAGGGGCCGACCCGCAGGGACCAGGGACACAGTGCCAGTGACAGGGCGGGGCCGGCAGCTGGCGGGAGCCAACGAGACCCGCAGGGCCTTCCCTGCAGCCCAGGGCGCACGCAGCGTCCTCCTCACTGGGCTCTGCTGCCCTGGGCCACATGGAGGACCTGTGTGTCCCGGATCAGCAGCGCCTGGGAGCGCATTAGAAATGCAAATTCAAGCCTGGCATAGGGGCATTCCAGGAGGCTGAGGCAGGAGAAGCACAAGTTCAAGCTCAGCCTGGGTAATTTAGTGACTTTTTAAAAAAAATGTAGTGACTTATTAAGATCTCATCTCAAAATAAAAATTGAAAAAGGGCTGGGAATGGGGCTCAAGGTGAAGGCCCTGGATTCCATCCCCAGTACCAAGAAAAGAAAGAAAGCTTGCATTGGACACAGTGGTACACACCTGTAGTCCCAGCATTTGGGAGGCTGAGGCAGGAGGATCACTGCAAATGTCCAGGCTGAGCTCAAATTTGGGATTATGGGAGTGGGGATTTAGCTCAAGTGGTAGAGCACTTGTCTAGCAAGCACAAGGCCCTGAGTTCGGCTCCCAGCACCCCTGAAAAACAAAAACAAGAATAAAAAAATTTAGGATGCTCCTGCCTTAGCTTTCCAGAGTGCTGGAATCTCAGGCGTGGGCCACTATGCACGGCCTTGGCAGTCTGGTTTTTTTCTTTATTTTTGGTGCTGGGGCTCAAGCTCAGGGCTTTGTGCTCGTAAGGTGAGCACTCTAACCACTGAGCTAAATCCCCAGCCCTGGGCAGTCTGTTTTAAGGAGCCCTCTGTGGCTGAAGTCTGAGACCATCACCTCGTTTTGTTCTGTTTGGTGCTGGGGAGGATCCGACTCAGGGCCTTGTGCCTGTAAGGCAAACACTCTAACCACTGAGCCAAATCCCCAGCGACCATCACCTCGTGGCAGAGCCCTGCTGTGCACGCAGATCATTTCATTTTACAGACTGCCCTGAGTCCGCAGACCCAGCGCAGAGAGGGTAGGAGGCCTGCTGGAGGCCACACAGCCTGGGAGGACTTTCAACCCCCGGGCGGTGCAGCGGGACTCCAGGCGGCGCCCTCGGACGTGGGCTGGGCGGGAGCCGGGGCACAGCCGGGTCACAGCCCTGGCTGCCGGCCCGGGACGCTGGACGCCTCGCAGGACACCCCGGCCGCCGGTCCCGCTGGGGCCTCGACGCCGGTGGCCGCGACGACCGTGGGTGGCAGAGCGGGGCGCAGCGCCACCTGCCGGCCGGACCTCGTAGGTGACGCCCGAGGACGCGCAGGGGCCCCACCTCCCCGCCCCCGCCGGCCGGCACCTCGGCGGGCGGCACGTGTCGGCTCCCCTGCTGGCGCGAGCAAGGCCACACGTGGGGCCCGCGCCCCAAGGCCAGGTGGTGGCACTGAATCGTCTCCCTCCCTCCTTCTGGTTTTTTGTTTGTTTTTTGAGCCGGGGTCTCACTATGAAGCCCAGGTTTGCCTTGAACTGCAGCCACCCTCCTGCCTCAGCCTCCGAGGGCGGGGGTCACAGGCGTGCGCCACCACACCCGGCTCCTGCATTCATTTCTTCCACGGCGAGGTGAAGGGCGGACCAACCAGGTCACAGCCACTCCCCTGTCCTGCTGGAGACTTGGTGTCCAGAGACCAAGGAGCAGGGAACAGAACCAAGACCCCGGAGAGCCGGCCATGAAGAGGCGGCCTCCCACCTTCTGTGGCCTGCTGGTGGCCGTGACTGGCAGCAGCCGGGCAGCGTCGTGCCCCTCCCACCCCGCCCAGCCTGCGGTACTCGGCAGCAATGTGGTGGCGCTGGCTTCCGAGAAACCCCAGGACTTTCCTGCCAGGGCCGCTCCAAGTTCCTCTTCGAGGAAGGAAGTGGTGCAGTTTCTCGGGGCTTTCAGTTTCTTTCTAAGAAGGCTCGTGGCCCAACCCGCCCAGCGCGGGAAGAGTCGCCGCCCGGGGCTTTCCCGCCATGGCCAGCCCGGCCCGTTGGCGGGCTTCTGCGGGGTGTTCCAGAGAGGAAGCGAGAGTGAGCGCCCTGCGGCCCCTTCCTGCCCCCGACACACAAATGCACACACACACAGGCACATGTGTGTAGGAAATGTGGGACATCCTCCTCTCCCGGGGCATCCAGGTGGAAAGTTCACTTCCTCAGCCCTCAGAGCCCAAGTCTTGTTTTGTTTTTTGTTTAAGTTTTGAGACAGGATCTCATGAGGTAGCCCAGGCTGACTTCGAACTCCTGGAGATGCTCCTGCTTCAGCCTCCTCAGTGTTGGGATTGTGGGTGTACACCGCCAAGCCTGGCAGGTACACGATTTTAAGGCCCACCCCTCGGCTTGGATTCAGTCACCTGACGCTCCTGGGGCAGCTGCCACCAAATGTGGGTGCCAGTTGCGGGCCAGGGGCAGTGCCAACCTTCGTGTATTTGTCTCCCACTGTAACCCGCACAAGGGTCACAGGAAAAAGATGCAGCCATCACCCCCGAGGTCGGGCCGCTCCCCAGCTCACATGGCCACCAGCTGGCCCCCCTAGAAGTGGAGGATGTCGGACAAGAGTGGCCAGGGGGCTTCCTGTCCCGCGGTGCCGCAAGCCGGCTGTGTCCAGAGCCACACGCCGCGGCAGCACTCGTGGCACTCACACGGCTGGGGCCGTCCCCAAGGGACTGAACCTTTGTCACCTTTTCTAGTTTCCTCCCACGGCATTATTTTTGGGTTTCTGCTGTGCCAACCCGTGTGTTTTGGGGACCGTGGGGGGAATTCCCACACCATGATGCTGTTCCGTTCACAAACATTTGCCTTCGGGGACACAGCTGTGTGACTCACACAGTTAGGGCGGCAAGAAAATGCCCAGCTGGTGACGCCACGGAAAGGGACACTTTTTTTTTTGTTTTTTTGAGACAGGGCCTCGCTGTGTAGTCCAGGCTGGCCTTGAACTTGCGGCGATCCTCCTGCCTCAGCCTCCCAAGTGCTGGGATCACAGGCATGCACCACGCTGCCTGGCTCTTTCTGCTGTTTAAACCACCCAGTCAGCCAGGCAAGGAGTTGTATTCTGAGGTTCTCGGGGCTAGTACTTCAACACAGGAATTGGCGGGTGGAGGGTACAGTTTAACCCTGTGGTGCCCGATGAGTTTAACCTACAATGTTAGTGCCCGCCGTGTGCTGGTTGTGGAAGTACAAGTTGGATAATGGTCCCAAGACCCTACCTCAAGCGCCAAGCCTGGTAGTACACGCCTGTAATCCTAGCTGCTCAGGAGGCTGAGGCAGGAGAATCAGGTTTTGAGCCCAGCCCTGACAACTTACTGAGATCGTGCCTTTAAACAAAATTTAAAGGGCTGAGGTTGTAGCTAAGTGGGAGAGCTCTTGTCCTGCAAGAGAGAGACTCCTGCTTCAATCCCCAATATTTAAAAAGAAGTCCACATCTCAAGGACGATCGCCTTTCTGTCTAGAAATTCTGGAGGCCTCCTGCCTGCCAGGTTTTGACTGGCGAAGTCTAGGGACAAGCCTGCAGAAGGGTGTCCCCAGGGATGTGGCCACTGTGGCCACCAGGGCTGAGGACTGCTGAGAACAGGGTGCCGTTTTAACTGACGTCAGGTTCTCTGTCCTTGAAAACTCCGTCCTCTTTCAAAACAAAGTTTCCGATCTCTGTCCAGAGCTATTTATAGGGTGACCTATGAATTCTTAAAAAAAAAAAAAAGACAAACTTTTAGCACTTGTGTTTCTTGTGTTTCTACAAAGTAGCCCCGCTGGTTTTTGGCAACACAGAGATGAGAAAGAAGAAGAGCAAATCGGAGCTATCACGGGGCTGCTCCCAGTAATCGCTGTGAACATTCCGTATCTTTATCTGCATCTCTTTTTATGTAATTAAAAAGATAAGATTACAGCCATTTCATCATTTATCGATTATTACATCCCGGTCCCTTCGGGCCTGAAATCGTTTCTGCTAAACTTTTGCCATGACTGTCTACTAAGAATGACTTCCTGGGGGGAGATTTCCAAGTTGAAGAGAAACCACTATGTAATACATTTTAACTTTCTTTCTTTCTTTTCTTCTCTTTTTTTCTTTCTTTCTTTTCTTTTTCTTCTTTCTTTCTTTCTTTCTTTCTTTCTTTCTTTCTTTCTTTCTTTCTTTCTTATTTTTTGGTGTTTTGAGACAGGGTCTCAACACGTAGCCCAGGCTTGCCTTGAACTCACGGCGATCCTCCTGCCTCAGCCTCCCGACTGCTGGGATTACAGGTGTATACCACCAGGCTGTCTTCCTCTTCTTATAATGACACCTGAGGTCAGCTGGTGGCACAGCTGGGCATCCAGTGTGGTGGGAACACCTGGCCTCTCTCCCCCGGCTGACAGAAACATCTCCAGCCTGTGAAGTTTCACAATGTGGCTTTTGCCACCTCTTGTTATCCAGAGAAGTCACAGGTGCATCCTGAGTGGCACTGTGATTCTCCACAGGGAGCCTGTGCTGGGTCCGCCGCCCGCACCCTCAGCAGCCCAGCCCTCCGCCCCCAGCTGTCCTGCATCCTGCCTCCCGCCGCTCTGCCCGGGGGGGCCCCGTGACCCGGCCGAGGCAGCAGAGGACTTCTGTCCGCCTCCTGCCACCTTCCTGGAGCCCACAGCCCAGCTGGGCTGCCCTCTTCCCACAGGGAAGTTCTCATGGGGGCACCTGGAAAACCGCTCACACTTCTGAAAGGGCAAAACAGCCCGTTCCTCTCTCATGCACACAAACCTCATAATTTCTAGTCATTCAGGCGCTTGGAGAAATCTGGCAATTTTTTTTCTGTGTGTGTCAGGGATTGAACTCAGGACCTTGAGCTTGCTAAGCAAGCACTCTAACCACTGAGCTAAATCCCCCTCCCCCTCTGCCTGTATTTGGTAATTTATACTCCAAATTTTCATCCTTTTTTTTTTTTTTTTTTTTGAGACAGAGTCTCACTGTGTAGCCCAGGCTGGCCTCAAACTTCCAGAGAACCTCCTGCCTCAGCCTCCTGAGTGCTGGGATTAGTGCTGGCTGAATATCTCTGAGCCCTCTGGCCCCTGCACCACCTGCCTTGACAGCCCTGTGAATGGAGGGTGCCCAGGGCCTTGTGTGAATGAGGAAAGAAGCTGGCGGGAGAGCGAAGCCCTGGAGGTGACAGGATGCATCGAAAGGGTGCTCCCTGCTGCTTGCCCTGCTTCCTAGAGAGGCCAGCCGAGGCCCCCCAGCCCCTCTGTGCCGCCCTGGAGCCAGCGTGTGGGCTGGGTGAGAGGCTCCCCTCTGCGTGTGACACTTTAAAGTCCCATGCGGGTCCCCGGGCTGATCTGGGGACCTGGTCAGTGTGAGGCTCATTCACAAGGCGAAGCAACATGTTTGGTTCGGTTCGCTGTGCGTGGGGACGCTGAAAGAAATGACCAGCCGGTGATGAATTATTATTATTTTATTACTGTTATTGTTGTTTTGGTACTGGGGTGCTGGGGATTGGGCTCTGGGCTGGCTTGTGCTTGCGAGGCAAGCGCTCTACCACTGAGCTCAATCCTCAGCCCTCAGCTCTTTTTACTTATTTATTTATTGTGAATTTTGAGACAGAATCTCACTACGTTGCCCAGCTTGGGTTCTAGCTTTTATACTCTGGATCGAGGACACTGTCTGTGAAGGACGCACGGGGTACCCGTACCTGTGAGCGAGGGGCATGCTTGCGAGGACATTGCAGTGGAGGACACGCACTCTTCACGGAGTCGATCATGGCCCGGTACCCAGCCTTTTCTGGGCTTGGCCTGGGAAGGACATCAGCCCCCAGCATCTATCTAGACAGCTTGCTGCATGTAGCCAAAGACAGACCACATGGCCCTGTCCAAAGTCAAGATTCTGGTGATTTCAGTTTGCAAGAATCACTATGCCGATTGGGTGTATTTTTCAAAGGTGTGGATCAACTCCTGGATAACAGGAGCCAGTGCACGAGATGCATGTAGTAAGTGCTCAGTAAAAATGAGCTCTTGTCTTTATGGACAATTCAGGAGCAGGAAAGGCCCCCAAGTCCATGCTCAGCACACAGCTGGGCATCACGGGGCCAGGGCAGGGTGTGGAGGAGAGTGCCTGGCCCGGTGGGTGGCTCACCTGGGGCACAGCAAGGCCTGGCAGGGGAGGAGAAGGACAGGACAGGTGCTCGGGCTGCGGTCGGTCGAGGGCCAGGTGGCCTTGTGACCTGGGGTGGCTTCTTGTAAAAGTTTAACAGCCAGCTCTTTGATGGGGACAGGGGTCAGAGGCCCAGTGTGTCATTCCCGGGGTGTAAATACGCCCACAGGACACCTTCAGGAGGGGCAGCCCTGGAGTCCTGCGGGGGAGACAGAGACAGTGGCGATGGGGGAGCATACAGTGGCTGTCCCTGATCTCCAAAAGAGACGGCACCCTGTGAATGGCAGAGGCGGCACTTCTGTGACCACATCGACGCAGCGACGGCAATGATTAGTAAACACCAAGGGGTCTCCTTGAGTCGCTAAGTGGCCCAGGCTGGGCTCGAACTCACCATCCTCCTGCCTCAGCCTGCCAGAGTGCTTGGGAGTACAGGTTTGGGGAGGTTTTAGATTGAAAATAACCTGAATGGGAAATGACCACCAGGGGGCGCATGGGGAACAGGGAGGCTTCCGCCACCCCGGGCCGGGGGGCAGCGCTGCGGCTGGGACGGGTCATCCCAGGACGCGGGGCTGGCAGAGGAGCCGGCCAGGAGAAGTTCGGGATTCGCCGCAGATCTTGCCCGTGGCTTCGCCCCGCTGTCTCCACGGAATCTGGGGCTCCGCCGGGCTGGGGGCGGCCGGGTTGCGAGCTCCTCAGACAGCTGGGGGGCCTCCTTCCTGTGCCTTCCTTGGGAACCTGAAAGCGTGCAGAGCAGCCTGGCACACAGTAGGTGCCTACATTACCACACTCGCGGGCTGGGGAACGTAGCTCAGCGGCGCAGCGCCTGCCCCGCAAGCGTGAGGCCCTGGTTCACTTCCTGGTACCAAAAAGAAAAAAAAGTTAAAGAAAAAAAGGCCCTTAAAAACGTTATCACACTTGCAAAAATAGTTATTATTATTATTTTTTGAGACAGGGTCTCACTGTGTAGCCCAGGCTGACCTTGAACTTGTAGGGATCCTCCTGCCTCAGCCTCCTGCGTGCTGGGATGACAGGTGTGCATCCCCAGCCATTTTTTTATTTTTTATTATGAGGTAGGGTCTCACTAAATTACCAAGCTGACCTGCAACTATAGATCTTCCTGTCTCCCGAGTAGTTGGGATTACAGGTGTGTGCCGCCCACCGTGCTCAGGCTGCGTCGTGAGATCTTTGCTGGGAGACACTGAGGTAAAGAAGCCAGACTCGGCCGGCGGGGGCTTCATTCTTGTGATGCCCAGAAGAGGCAAAATATGCGGTTGGAAAGCAGGGCAGTTCCAGTCGGGGAGCATGGGGTTCTGTGGCCGAACCCCCTGCCTGAATGTGAGGGCCCGAGGAGAAGGGTGGTGCAGCTGGGCGTACTCAGGTGACTGGAAGGTAGGAGGAAATGAGCGTCTTAATGAGACGTGATCAAAAGCATTGTGACAGCTGCTGCCACGCACCATCCGCCGGAAAGGCAGCTCGCAAACATTCACCTTAGTCCCCAGATCGGGCACCGTGTGACTTCCGGCTCTTCCCCAAAGTCCAAATGACTGTGAAAGGGAAACGTCTTGAATCAACTCAGGACATCGAGACAGTTAGGTTTGTTTTGTGTTTTTTTGGTGCTGGGAATCGAACTCAGGACCTTGCGCTTGCAAGGCAAGCACTCTAATCACTGAGCTAAATCCCCAGCCCCATTGAGAGGGTTAGGACAACGCAGATACAGACACTCGGGGAAGAGGACTCCAGAGCTGCTGCAGAAAGCGGCCAGTACAGTGAGATGAGCATGTTTGAAGCCGGGAGGATTTTGAGGGGTTCATGGCAAAGTGTCTTTGCTGTAAAAAAATATTGTTTTGGTTTGGTTTTTTTTGAGACTGGGTCTTGCTATGTAGCCCAGGCTGGCCTTGAACTCTACACAGTCCTGCCTCGGCCTCTCAGTGCTGGGATTATAGGCGTGCACGCTGCAAAAACCCCGAGGCTGTGTGAGGGGGAAACGGGACCCACACTCGCTGCCCAGTCCGCATGCAACTCTCGGTTGACTGAGGAGACGGGGGCAGAGGAGGTGTGTGCAGCCTGGCCCAAGGACCCTCTGGTCCCGGCCTGGTCCTACACCTGAGGATGCTTCCCAGAGGGAAGGCGGCACCAGGGCCAGCTCCTCTCCATCAGACCCTGGCCAGCTCCCTCTCCCAGAAATGAGGATACTTCTGGAAGGAGCTTTGGTGGTGAAAGTAGAGGCCCTCAATCAAGCCCAGGACGCTCAGTGTCACCAGGTGAGAGAATCCAGGCTGAGGGGCCCCTGAGTCTCACAGTCCCTGCTGGAGAAGAGCCCTGAACTATACATCCATTGCCTCCTGGCACCTGAGGGCTGCCTGCATCTGGTCATCATGTCCTGATCCCACATCACCACGGTGGGGGGGGAGTAAGTGGCTCTGTGCTGCCCGAAGCGCCCAGGTGGGGTGGGGCACAGCCTCTGGCATCAGTGTGGGTGTCTGGGTGACTGCAGAGTGGCAGGCCAGGACCCAGGGAAAGGCAGAGTAGGAGAGCCTGCCTCTGTTTACCCTTTAGAGTGAGAAAGGCCTTCTGTCCCTGTGGTTACAGAAGTCACGAGTGATACTGGGGAAGCACGGCTGTCGCACAGCAGCCGCTCCCGGTGTGTGACGGGGCAGCATCACCCACCGTGCACCTCGGCCTCCCCATCTGTGAGGTGAGAATCCCACACAATATTGCTCACGGCATCCGAGTGACCCTGAGAATGAACAGAGATGACCACCAACGCCCAGCACGGTGCCTGACACAGGTGAGCACTTGGAAATGTTAGCTCCTTCTGCAGCAATTTTGTTGTTGTTGTTTTTTGAGACCCGGGCAGACCTCAAACCTGAGATCCTCCTGCCTCAGCCTCTGGAGGGCCAGGGTTACAGGCATAGTAACATAGGTATAACACAGGTGTCTTTGTGAGCCAGCAGATCGAAATGTAAAGTTTATTCAGAATTCTTTTTTATTTTCTTTCTCAGGCCCCAGAGGTCTACGGCTTCTTGTTGAATAGTTGCGTAGTTCTCTGGTGCGCAGCTCTGGCTTGGGGCCTGTCGTAGGCAGTGTGAGATGGTCGCCTCACATGCCGGTTTTGTGACACAACCTAGTTCCCCACTGAGTTCTCAGAATCCTAACTGCAGGTTGCAGGGTGCAGTCAGGAAGTTTGGGGCGCTCAGGTTAGAACCTGGTGCTCAGACCTCTTCCTTCTGTCTCAGTCACCCTTTTTTTTTTCAATAAAGGGGTGACTCCCAGGTTACATCCCAGGACTTTAAAAAAATTTTTCAGACAGGCTCTCGCTAAGTTGCCCAGGCAGGTCTCAAACTCTCAACCCTCCTGCCTCAGCCTCCTAAGCAGCCTCCTGGGATTACAGGCACCCGGTTTTCACATGAGATTTGAGTGCTGCCAATTGTGTGACAGCTCCTACAACCCAGCGTGACCCCTGCCCACCCAGGGGTCACAAGCAGCCACTACATGAGCCCTGCAGTCCACTGCTCCCCAGCCTGCCCCATCGTCACTTCTGTCTCCCTCCAGCCCCCTTTCCCCACCCCAGGGGGTGCCAACACCCTGTAGTCTCCTCACCGTTCCTCGAAGGCACCAGGCAGCCTCCAGCCCCAGGACCTTGGCACCAGCTGCCCCGAGAACACACTTCCCTTACTCTTTCTTTGAGGTTGTTCTTCCACATCTTAACAAAGCTGCCTTTAAACGCCCCACAGGAGGGACGTGGCCTCTGGCAGAAGCAGGTGGCAAAGATGGTGCCTTGTCCATTTTCCCCAGAGTGGGTCGGGTGAGGACAGCTGGGCAATACCACCCCCTGGTGGCCTCTACTGAAAACACAGCTTCTTCTGCCAGCAAGGCAGGCTACCGGGGACTCTAAGCAGTCCAAGCTGGGCTTGAAACTTGCAATCTTCCTGCTTCAGCCTCCCTGGTGCTGGGATTCCAGGCAGGTGCTGCCATGCTGGTTTTGGGATTAAGACTCTTGATGATAAAATGAAATAATCCACGTAAAACGCCGCACATAGGGCCGCCCGATGGTGTTACTGCGGTGACTGCCCTCCGCCTGGGGCTTGCGAGGTGCCCAGCCTGGGAGGGGTGTGCTTGCCTCTTCACCCCTGGCCCGGCTGCACGCCAGACGCTGCTAGGTCCTCCCAGACACACCCCTGCTGCCCCGGCCCAGACAAGGAAGCCGGACACCCACGATGGCGGACACGGCACTGAGCGTTTTTAATTTAAAATGGATCTGTGTGTTTGTGGCCTGAATGTCCCGAGACAACACCCAGCCGGGACCCACTACCGGGAAGACCATCCTGGGTCACCCGGACGCTCCCAGTTTCAGCCCTGACTGTCCTCGGCCCGGAGCCCTTCTGAGCGGCACACTGGACACTTGGTCACGGGCTTCCGGAAGGGACAGACTGGCACTTGCCCGGTGGCGGGCCGGTTCGTGTGCCCGGCCCGGTGCCGACCAGGGGCAGGTCGTGTGAACCTGCGGCGGGTCTGTGGAGACTGGAGCTGGCACCGGCTCCGGCGGGCTCAGTCGGACAGCTCGGCCTCAGGTCCCCCGGGCGTCCCTCCGCCCGCCGCCCGCTCGGCCGCCTCCACCCAGCGGGCCCGCAGCTCCTCCGTCTCGGCCCTGAACGCGAACAGCTGACCCGACTGCTGCAGCTGGAAAGCCCGCGGGTTGCCCTGCGGGCCCGCCGTCACCCGGTAGCCCAGCAGGGGGATGGAGGTGAGCGCCCGTGTGTCCTGGAGGAGGCAGCGGCAGCGGCTGAAATCCAGGGCCTGCGCGCTGAGCTGCAGCTGCACCCTTTTATTTTTTATTTTGAGACGGGCTCTCCCTAAGTTGCTAAGTGGCCGGGCTGGGCTCAGGCTTGGGATCTTCCTGCCTCAGCCTCCCAGAGTGCTGGGGTCACAGACCTGTGCCGCCGCCACACTCAATTTAAACACAGCCACTCGGCTGCTCACCGCCAAGCCCCCAGAAGGTGGCCGTGCTGGAGGAGGGCCAAAGAAGAGGGAGAAGACCCCGCCTCCTGCCCCCACTCTGAAACCCCCTGAGACTTGGGGATGCCCTGCCCTCCCTGGGCCTCAGTTTCCCGGCCCCACAGTACTGGTGGGTGCGCAGAGGACAGGCGTTACCTGCGGGGCCGCGTAGACGTAGAGCACGAGGGGGTCGTCCCGGGGGATCACACACCAGCCGCGGGCACCGCTCCGGGCCCACCTGTCCCCCAGCAGCTGCAGGAAGCCGCTCATCACACTGCCCTCGTGCCCAGCTGCAGCCCCTTTCTGAGGCGGAGGGGGACAGTCAGGGACAGGATGCTGGCCCAGGGCTGATGGTCCCCCCGAAGGAATCTGCGGCGTCTGTGACCCAGGGCAGGGATGGCGGGGTCCTCTGCCCCGGCTGCTCCAGGGCGCAGAACCATCTGGGGACAGGCGCTGTCTGGGGCCGGAGCCCGGTCAGGACGAGGGTCTGAGGACAGAGGCTGTGGGGCAGAGGGGGTGGCGCGGTGGCCTGTGTCGGCCTCACCTGCAGGATGCCCCGCTTGCGGTCCTCGGGCAGCACGTGGCCGGTGAGGAAGGTGTAGCAGGCAGCACACACGCGGTGCGGGTGGCCCTGGTCGTACTGCAGCTCGGCACGGTAGTCAGAGCAGCGGGCGCAGACCACCTGGGGTGGGGACACGGGCCTCGGACGATGCCTCGGTACGGCAGGCGCCAGGGCCAGGAGGGAGGGACAACAGCGCCGGCCCCTGCTGGCTGAGGCGGGGATCTCCCAGGCTCTGGGCTGGAGGCCGGGCCCCACCACGAGTGCCACTTCTCTACCTCCACCTGGTCCCCTCCTGTCCGACCTGCTTCTGCGGGTGTCCCTCTGCCAGGCGAGGACCCGGGTGTCCCAGCAAGCCGGCCAGGGGAGCAAGACACAGAGTGCAGGGAGGAGGCACCAGGCTGTTGCTGTGCCCCAGGTGGCCCCACCCTCCCAGGCTCCCAAGTGGTGGGGCGGGTGGCAGAAACTGGCACCAAGGTCACCGAGACGATGACTCACCAGCGACCAGGGCGCGGAGCTGTGAGAACCTGAGTCGGGACCAGGAGGCCCCGCACAGCTCAGGACGGAGACAAACCCGGCGCCTCCTGCGGGCGGGCAAGCGCCCCCACAGAGCTCCGCCTGGGTCCCATGCAGGGGCCTGAGCTGCCTCAGGGTATTTTTTAAATCGAGAAATACAGATTAATATAATGAGTAAATGCTCATTTTCTCTCCTGCCACCCCCTTGTATTTTTTCTTAATTTTTTTCTTATTTATTTTGAGACAAGGTCTTGCTATGTAGTCTAGGCTGGCCTTGAACTCTAGGCTGAGTGATCCTCTCGCCTCAGCCTCCTTGCACCGCTACACGAAACATTTAAATTTTCAGAACTGCTTACAATGTCGCGAGTGTGAATTGGCTCAGAGCTCTGGGACAGATTGAGTCACCTCTTCCTTACAGATGGGAAGCCACCACGCAGCTTCGGGAGGTGACTGTCGCCTACCTCTGGATGCGAGTGGGCCCTTAGTGCTGCAGTAAATATGTGCCGGGGGCTCCTCCCTGAACCCGCCGGCCCTCCGGGTCGTTGAAGACAGGGCCCGGCTGCAGAGGGCTTCGGGCCTGGGGCGCCGTGCCGAGGGCTTGCTGGGGAGAGGTGGGGACAGCCTGCCGAGACTGGACAGGCCGCAGGTACTCACGTAGCCGCAGGCCCGGCAGTGGTGGCGCCGGCGTGTGAGGGCGTTGAAGGGCTCCTGGCAGCGCATGCACATGGTCACCATCTTGTCGCGCACCCACTGCGGGGCCCGGAGGCCCAGCTCCTCGGACTGCAGCTGCTGTGGCGAGAGGGCGCTGTCTGAGCCTGTCCCCAGCCCACGCACCGACTGGGGCAAGGCTGGCCCAGAGGGGGACCCCCGTCCAGAGGGAGCGAGCCCCGCTTCCTGTACCTTCCGCTCCCGAGAGCCGCCTTCTGGCCCTTGGATTGCAGCCTTGAAGGTCTCATTCCGCTTCTCGATGTGGTCGATGGCGGCCTGGCAGGCCTGTGTTGCAGGTCAGGCATTGTGGGAGAGGGCGACTCCTCATCGTCCACCCACCAGCACCCAACAGTCACTGTCCGGAGCCCCAGTGCAGGCCTGGGTGTCAGGCACGCACCGGCGACATCAGCCCTGGATTACGAGGCTCAGAGAGGGTAAGGGACTTGCGCAGGATGCCCAGCAGGATTTGAACCCAGGACGTGGGGCGGCTCCTGAGACAGCCGGGGGCCACCCACACCCGGGAAGGCCGGATGGACGCTGACTGGGAGCAGCCGTACCTGCATCCAGGAGATCATCTCCTCCTCAGACCTGTGGGAGGAGCGGCGCAGGTGAGGACAGCAGGGGCAGTGGGCGGTGTCCCCTGGTGTCCCGGTGTCCCTGTGTCCTCACTACCGGGCTTGCAGCTCCAGTGTGCGCTGCCTCCCTGACACCAGGAAGGAGTGCGGGAACTCGGAGTCCGGCAGCGGCCGCACCTGCAGGGAGGGTCAGGAGGGAGGCGCTGGCAGCCGGGGACCAGTCACATACACGCAGGGTATGAGGACGGAGCTGGGGCCACCTCCTAGTCCTGTGGAGCCAGGCGGTGCCCCTGCCACCAGCCTGCTCCTCTCTCTGCGTCACTGGGGAATCACACCAAGCTGTACCCCCAGCCCTCTTTTTACTTTTTAGGGTTAGGGTCAGCCCAGAGCCCTGCCAGTCTGCCCAGCGCTACTGTGCCAGTGGAAAAGGGTCCCCTTCCCCCAGGTGCTTTACTGACATCTGTTGGCCAACTGGCGTCATACCCAGATTTTGTTGGTACAAGGCAGTTGACTGCCATCTGCTGGGCAGTCCTTACTATAAATATCCAACCTATGACCCTGTACTACAGTCGGCTGATCTGTGGCCAGCTGTAGATGGTGCCTCTTAGGATGAGGTATCCTACGCAGTGCCCAACCCGCGGAGCTGTACATGGCCTCCCCAGGGGTGTGGGGCCTTACACCCCTTCTTTCTTTTTAGGCCGGCCCTAAAACATTAATATATGTGCTGCCGAAGCAAGCACTGGCCCTAAAACATTAAGACAGTGTCAGACATTAGGAAGAAGCAGCTGCTGAGGAGATTTCGCTGACACTCAGGAAGAAGGCGGCTGGGGCATCATGGGCCAGACCACCTCCAAGCCAAACTCAGACATGGCTCCTGCACAGACATGGGGGTGTGGACAGCACTGCGCCTCTGCACTGGCTGCCCAGGAGGGGGTGCTGGTGGGCTGCTAGAGTGTGAGCCACATTCACCAGGAGGGCCCAGTGGAGTTTCTTTTTGGTGCAGGGATCAAACCTGGGCCTTGTGTCTGCCCCCAGGCCCTTTGCACTGAGCTGCATCCCCAGCCCCCTTCTTATTTTGAGACAGGCTCTTGCTAAATTATTAAGTTGCCCAGACTGGCCTCAAACTAGAGATCCTCCTGCCTCAGCCTCCTGGGTGGCTGGGATTATAGGCGAGCACCACTGTGCCCAGCTAAAATCATTTTTATTTTTTATTTTTTATTTTTTTTTGTGGTGCCGGGGATCGAACTCAGGCCCTTGGGCTTGCAAGGCAAGCACTCTAATCACTGAGCTAAATCCCCAGCCCCTAAAATCATTTTTAAAGCACAACCCTCTCCCCAACCCCAGGAGATAACACCAGCTCTCCATTCAGGCCCTCTTGAGGAGCTGAGGGGAGGACACAGTTCTGATCTTCAGTGATAACCCAGTCTGTGGGCACCGTGACAGCCCCGTCCCTGCCCTGTCACAGGCGTCCTGGGGTGGGGACGCCCCACACACCAGGCCAGCACCGCGGCTCCTCCAGCCATCCAGGAGCCGGCTGGGTAGCGAGGGCCATCCTGGCACATGCCAGGCCCTGGGTTCCATCTCAGGACAGCACTCAGACCCTCTGACTCAGAGCCCGCGCTAGCGAGCCGCCGGGCAGGGTCAGACCAGCGGCGCAGACGGCAGGGAATGCGGAGCCAGCCAGGGGCCGGTGCCACCCCGGACTCACCTTCAGCCCAGACACATCGATGCGGGTCCTCACCTGGAAGCGGGCACCCACCTGCAGGATGCGGGGCACGCAGTACAGCAGCGTGTTGTTGAACTGTGGGGCACACGGCGTGAGCCAGGAGGCGGCCACGGAAGACGGGCAGCCGGGTGCCACGGCCCCCTCCCTCCGGCCACTTCTGGGGACGGCTCCTGGGGCCTCCAGAAGACAGGAGGAGGCGAGGACCGGCCGTGGGTCCCCCACCCTGCTCCCATGGGCATCTGGGAGCAAGCGGAGCTAAGAAACCACGAGGCTGTCCCCAGGGCTCGGGGTGCAGGGCTGCCAGATGCAGACCTACGTGCAGGACCCCTTGCCGGACCTCAGGGGAGCCTCTGGCTTTTTAGGGTGATGCCTGCCTGTTCCTCCTGGTGTCGCCTGCAGGCCGGGCAGAGGCCAGCAGGCACCGGCTGGGACCACAGCCTTGGACACCCTACCAAGAAGAGGTAGCGCTCCATGGGGTCGCGGCGGCGGAAGGAGATCTTGAGCACCGGGCCCTCGCGGAGCAGGGTGTTGGAGGGGTCCACGATGTCGTCATCCAGGCCCAGGCGCTGGTACACGTCCCACAGGTCCTGCAGCCGCTCCTGGGAGGGGACGCCTTCAGCCAGGGCCCCCCTGCCACCCCGGGAAGGCTCACCTCATGGGTCGGCCGGGCAGCGGGGAGGAGCGTGGAGGAAGCCAGGCCAGAGACCCTACTCACCATCTCCCTGATGGCGGCATTGGAGTGCTGGGCGGCCGAGAAGATCATGTCCAGGGCCTCTGGAAACCGGCAGGCCCAGAGTCAGGTCCTGAAAGTCAGGCTGGGGGCTGCACTTCCCCGAGTGGGACAGGATTGGGCTGGCACACAGGGGCCTGGACCTGGGCCACCCAGCCAGGGAGACCCAAGCCACCGACGGGGGGGCGCCCGTTCAAGTCCGCGCTCTGCTCCTTCCTCGTCGTGTGACCCTGAGCAAGTCACGGGCCTCTGCCCGAGAAGTGCCAGCCGTGGCGTGGCAAGCCCTCCCGGCCCTGGGTCCCTGCGGGGTCCTCACTCTGGGCGTCGGGCAGGTCGGGGGCACCGGGCGGCAGCTTCCGCACGTATTCGCTGAGCAGCAGCTCGTAGCGTGGGATCCGCTGCACCGGTTCCAGCATGTGGTGCTGCAGCGTCAGGCTGCCCGCCGCCTCGCTGCTCTTGGGGACCAAGAGCGGGGAGAAGGAAGGGAGTTGAGGGGTGCGGGGTGGCTGGGCAGGGCCCCCCCAGCCTCCCGCCCTCACCTGGATGCAGGCGATGACCTCCTGGAAGGGCGGTGACTTGTCGGCCCAGACGGCCAGCAGCTCGGCCGCGCGGTCAAAGTTCTTCACGTATTCACTGTACATCTTCAGGAAGGGCGCCAGTTTCTGGATCACGTCCCCGATGCGGGGCGTGGCCGTCCTGCATGGGGACGCGGGCCAGGCGGCTCAGCCCGGCAACCTCTCTGACCCCAGGCAGGGCCGGGGCCGGCCAGGCTCCTGGCACCACCAAGCAGGTGGGTGACAGGTGGCATCCCCACATCTGTGACCAGGAGCCCCACCTGGCCCAGCCCAGTAGTGAAAAGCCTCTGCTGAGCTGGGTGTGGTATGCACATCTGAAATACCAGTACTCAGGAGGCTGAGGCAGGAGGATTGCTGTGAGTTCAAGGCCAGTTTGGACTACCTAGTGAGACCCTGTCTCAGAACAAAACAACCAGAGCTGGCCTGTCTAAACTATGTTCCCAACCACACCAGTTCCTGTAGCTGTGTGTCCTTAAGCAAGTCGCTTTGTCTCTCTGTGTCCTACTTTTCTACTCTGAAAAACAGGGACGATGGTAGGAGCTCTCATAGGGCTGTTTTTCTCTTTCTTTCTTTCTTTCTTTTTTTTTTTTTTTTGAGACAGGGTCTCCCTAAGTAGTTCAGACTGGCCTTGAACTCACTGTGTAGCCCAGGCTGGCTTGAACTCACAACGATTCTCCTGCCTCAGCCCCCCAGAGTGCTGGGATTCCAGGTGTGGGTCACCACTCAGGGCTTGTCCCTCCAAGCCTCTTGCTGTGCAGGAGGAGACACATGCAGAGGAGGAGACCCTGGTGGGCGTACAGCAGGGAACCCAGTCCCCGGCTTTGTCCCCAGCCCAGCCAGGCTGCCACGGCCTCACCAGTCATCCAGGCGATGCTGCAGCTCCGGGAGGAAGAACTGGGCATGGAACTGGTAGATGGAGGAGATGTTGGAGAAAATGAGCCTGACCACGTCCTCGGGGAAGGCCTTGCTGCTGCGAGCCTCCCTCAGCAGCTCCTGGAAAAACACCTGCGGCCGCCAGCAGGTCATTTGCTCGGGGTTCCTGGTTCTGCCCACCCTGAGACCCACACGGCTCACACCCAGGGCCCTGACTCCACCCCGGGAGGCAGGTGGGGGCAGGAGCGGGGGTCCCGGCACCCGCCTGGTCCAGCAGGTGCAGGCGGGCCACGTAGGCCTGCTCCGTCTCCAGCAGCTCCTGGACA
>PVJO010018017.1:0-37793 GCA_004026905.1 Hystrix cristata | reverse complement strand
GTGTAGAAAAACCACATTTTCTTTAGCCATTCATTGGTTGTTGGGCATTTAGGTTGTTTCCAAGACTTAGCTGTTACAAATTGTGTTGCTATGAACATGGTGGTGCATATGTCCTTGTGGTATGACGATTTTAATTCTTCTGGGAAGATCCCCAGTAGGGGAATAGCTGGGTCAAATGGAACATCCAGTTGTAGTTTTTTTGATCCATTTTACTCAAAGTTCTAAGAGAAGAAATGTTAGGCCCTTGGAGTTCCTTGGGTCCTGGGTCCTTGAAGAAGGGAGAAATGACTAATACTGATAACATTAATAATGCTAATAATATTATGGGTATTAATAGTACTTCTACTAGTACTAATATTAATTTCAAGTATATGTACTTGAAATGTAAGCTAACTTTAAAAATTTCCCGTAAGTTTCATAAAATGATAGACTCAGTGTAATAACGTCTTAACTATAAACCAGTGAAAAAAGGAGAAAGCCCGAGATGACATTTGGGTTAAATAAGCAAACCCAAGTGCTTCTGCCTTTTCTTTTCCCCTTCTTTAGTTCCTCTTATAACATGAGAAAGCCCTTCATTCAGCCTGCTTTCGACCTGTACTTCAGTCTCTTCCTGATTTGTTAATTCTTTATCCTTCTTTCACAGTCCAGTGGAGCTCTGGTTTCCCCTGCTGGGCCCAGTTTATATATAAAAATGTTCTCAGAACATTGGCCTTTCCTTCTAGTTTGTGTCATGGTTAGTGCAGCAAAGGGTTATGTTTTATCTGTACATTTCTCAGAGGCCTTGCACAGTGTGTTGTTGAGTCACTGCAGATGTTCAATGGATGCTAAAAAATAAAACAAACAAAAATCTAATAGATTCAGGAATGATGGATGGGTAGATGCTCGGCATTCAAGGCTACCATTGACTTACCGATTGCCCTGTTTAATGGTCTATTCTCAGTTCTCATCATTAGAAACCTTTTTACAATCTAACCTTTTCAAAAGCTGGCCGTTGTGGCATACGCCTGTAATCCCAGCACTCAGGAGGCAGAGGCAGGAGGATCGCTCCAAGTTTGAGGCCAGCCTGGGCTACATAGTGAGCTTAAGGCCAGCCTGAACTCAAAAACACAAAAACAAAACAACAAAACCAAAGAACAATGGCTACAATCTAACCTTTTCAGTTTTCTTCTTTACTTCTTATTCCTTTCTCCAATATCTTTCCCCCGGCTTTCAAAATTGAATGCTATTCTGTCTAACCACACGCCCTCTAAATCCTTGTTTTTGTACCCTCTGCTGCTTCCTATTCCTTCTTCCAGCCTTCACTGTGGACATCCCAAGACTCAGGCACTCTAGACTCATTTCTTTATTTTCTTTCTGGTTCTGTCTGAAAAGTTGTCATAGCTTCAGCTCTCACCTCCATGCTGATAACCCCCAAATCTATATCTCTAGCACTGACCTCTCACCTGAGTTCCTGCCTCTTATCTCTGTCTGCCGACCACTGGAGATTTCTGTCTGATTTCCCACCACTCTGTATTCACAACTCCCTCCTCAGACTGCTCGCTACTGAGAGAGAGAGAGAGACAGACAGACAGACAGACAGACGGGCACTTACTTTTGCTAACAGTGGTAAACAGTAATGATAATGATAACTACCATATTTTAATTACAGGGCAGTTCATATTGTCCACTCATTTAATCTTCACAGCAATCCTGTAAGGTAGGAATTATCTACACTTTTACAGGAGAGGAAATTGAGGCCCAGCCTGCCCTGTAACACACAGCTACCATGTGGAGACTGTCTAGCGCCAAAGCTCATGTTCTTCCGCTATATTCACGAGTAGTTTCCATATTTTGGTTTATAGTTAAGTTTCTTGGACGATGGGCAGCACCGCTGATCTCTGTGGGTCTTTGGAATTTGGGGTGACCTGTGTCTTTCCACCGATGATGTTTGCCAAGTAGCAGGTGATGATTAAACACGGAGGCTTTGGAGCCAGGCCACTCTGAGTTCAGTCCGGTGCCATTATTTATGTGCAAGGGCAGAATAGTCAGTCTTTCTGAGCCTCAGTTTACCCACTTGTAAAACGAGGACACTGACACCTAACTCCCAGGTGTATTAACAAGAATAAATGAAAGAAAGCTGGATGTGGTGGCCCACGCCTATATCCCAGCACACAGGAGACTGAAGCAGGAGGATCGCTGCCAGTTCAAGGTCAGCGTGTGCTACATAGTCAGTTCAAGGCCAGCCTGAACTATGTAGCAAGACTCTGTCTCAAAAGCCAACTGACCAACAACGAACCAAAGAAAAACAAACAAAATAAAAAAGAATAAATGAAAGACTGTTTGTCAGGAGTCAACCCAAAACATCCATCTGATAATAAATGGATGAACAGAATATGGAGTACTATGTGACAAGTAAAAGGAATGAATTCTGATACATACTACAGTGTGGATGAACCTTGAAAAAACTGCTAAATGAAAGAAGCCGGACACAAAAACCACACTGTATTCCATTTTTTATAAACTGCCCAGAGCAGACATATCTGTAGAAACACAGAGTAGGTTAGGGATTGGTTATGGTTAGAACAGGGAGTGGGAGGGCAATGGTGGGAGAGAAATAGAGAGTGACTCCTAAAATGATTATGTGGGCTCTTCTGGTGTGGTGAAAATATTCTAAAATTGTGCTCTTGGTTGCCCAACTCTGTGGATACACTAAAATCCACTGAACTGTATACTTTTAATGGGTGAATTTTATGGTATATAAATTCTATCTTGATAAAACTGTTATAAACTATTAAACATTTAGCACATAATTGGTGCTCAATTAGTTCCCACTGTTACGACTTGCTCTCCCTTGACTAGTTTGTCTTCAGTGACTGGGATCTGCTCCTTCTTAGGGGGCCCTGAATTTTCTTTAGCTTAAATGCAGCCGCCCCTTGCCCCTCATGAAACACGTGGTGGACTGGCTTCGTCTGCCTTTGAGGTGCTTGAGGATTTGGGGGTGGTCGGCCTCCTGCTCCTCATATCTCAAGCTCTGTTTTTGTCTGAGCTGTTCCGAATGTAGAATGTACTTCATTCACTGAGTCTGGTAAATAACCTTCCGGGTCTCCCTTTCAGACCCCGTCTCCCCATCTCCTCTGCAGTCAACAAACACTCGGTAGGTAATAACCCCAGAGAGACCAGCACCAGCTTTGTTAGACCCAGCCCCTAGCCGCCAAGAGCTCTTTGTGGTTGGAGAAATAGCACATAGATATAAAAACACAATTCAGATGAGGACATATTCTGTTAAGTGTCAAGTGTGCAATGCTCACTGGGGTGCCATGAGAATTTAAAAGACGTGGGAGCCCATTGGCCAGGGAAGTCTTCAAAAAGCAATTGGCTCTTGAGGATGGGTCAGCTTCCTATCAGAGGAGAGGATGTGTGTGTGAGCAAAGGCATAGATGAGGACTTTCCTTTTTCCTCATCCATACATTTATTGAGCATCTAGTATATGCTAGACCCTGGAGACATTAAAAAAATAAAAAGTGCTTACATATGTGGGACAGTTGATATGTGAAGAGATCGCTAGGAATCTGTGAATATGGTAGAACGGTAAGTCACTTGCATGTGGGAGTTTGCCAAGAAGGACAGCAGAGGAGCCAGGGTGCGGATGTGCAGAGTGAAGAGGAGCTTCGCGTCGGGGGTGAGGGAGCAGGAAGCAGTAAAAACAGAGGCCCTGAGGCGTGGAAGTGCTCATGTGGAGCAGGGATAGTTAGAGTGGTGCTGGGAGCAGAAGGTGTAGAGCTGTGTTGGGCCTTCATGGTAAAGATTTCATGTTTTGTGTCAAGCAGTGTGTGTTTTATATGAAGTAAATCAAGGTTTGGAGGGACACCTTCTCCATTTCTCTCAGGCAGAGCTGCCTAGTCTCAGTTCTGTCTTTCTGCTGAAGGCGTTCCAACACTTCCCGCAACAAGGCTTTCTTGCTTCGGTAAGACTCCGAATGCTGTTGAAGCCCTGAGCTCCTGGCGCCTGGCCGTGCAGTTCCCCGGGGAGGCATGTAACCCTCCATCATGCAGCTTGCGGAGCGCAGGAACAAAGCGTGTATGGCGGCCCCCAGCAGAATCACCAAATTGAGATCCCTGGATCTTACCTGTGGCCAAACTATCAACTGTATACCTTTCCGAATTTCATTTTGATTAAAGTATTTTAAAATGCGCACCTACGAGCTGGGAGGTAACTCAGTGACAGAACACTTGTTCAGTGCGCATGAAGCCCTGGAGTTGGTCCTTAATGCTGCAAAAAATAATAAAATAAAATGCATTCACCAAACACCCAACAAATAAATTCTTTTAATGTTTCCAAACTAAATTAGCACACTACAGAATTTTTCTTTTTCTGTACTGAAAGACTTAAGGCATCTTTCCAAGAAAACATAAATCCCTTTGTAGATCACTGAAGTCTCAATAGAAATGTCTACAACACATTAAAATGTGCTTAAATAGTATTTTCACCTGAACAGTGTTCAGATAATTATTTCTATCATCTATCAGCAAAAAGAGATTATCGTTTCTACACAAAATAAAAGGGCAAGTTTGTTGACTGAACTCATACTCATTTATATTCTTCTGTACTGCATTAATACCTTTAACTGACCAATCAATCATAAAAAAATTAAATCCTCAGTAAATCTTATCGGTACCACAAAAATAATGGGATTTCTGTTTACAAGGTGCCGATTGTGTTCAGAGTCTTTGATAATGACTGCAGACAGTCAATAGACACTGAGACATTTACATGGCCAGTAGGAGCCTAACTAAACTATCTAATCTTTCAAAAGACAGTCAACACAATGAACTCTAAACCTTATCCCCTCAAATACTAGAGACATGGTTTAGTGCTTTAAATATTACTCAACCCCACACTCAAAAGAACCATTAAGGGATTTTTTTTAAACTTACAGGAGCAAGACATTCTGATTTCAGTTCATTCTCTGATGACAAGTCTTTACCTAATAATCTAAATTCAACAATTTATAAGACTTGGGGTTTGGGAAGGGTGACAAGTACTGTAAGTATCGTAGAACTCAACTGAAAAAGTGAAAGAGGAACAGTATTTGACACTTGTTTTAAAATTTTTGAATGGTCTCTGTTTTTTCCTTAATTTCAAGAAAGCAAAACATATTACTTGGTTTTATTCGTCATAAGTAAATAAAATCACATTTTTCAGAATGTCTGTATAGTTGGTGCAGTATTTATTGCTGAGAGATCCTTAAAAAGAAGTTTTTTTAAAAGACTATTAATTGACCATTTCATGTTTTCCAGGTCAATATTACCCAGTCAAGAAAAAGCTTTAATATTCTAAGGTCCCGACAAGGGGCTTGTATATTAGGGAAGTTGGAAATGCTGGGCTATGGAATCATCATCACTTTAGAGACTAAAAGAAATTGCATTTTCTGAGGCAGACAGAAAAGGAGAAAGGAGAGTTTCCACATGAATTGTTCAAATGCCCTGTGGTACTTGGCCCCTAGCTGCAAAGAGCTCTTTGATTGTGATGTTTCTGTTGTGTCAGAGAATAATATAAAGATGCTCAGCAGTACATTTGTGAGTTACTGGCTGGAAAAGTTGGGCTTTGACAACCTGCTCAGAATGCTTTTCCTGAGCTGTTCAACTAGGGATCCTTTGCTGCTTTCTTGTCTGTGTCCCAGGTGCTGGGTTCTTCTTTGTTTCTGTTTAGAAAGCCTGGCCAGAGACAATTCTGATTTATTGTTCCATTCCACACCCAGGCGAGAGTGGGAATCAGGAGGGAGCAGTCTTGTTACTTGGGGGGCGGCTTTAATGAGCTGCTTTTAGAATACGTGGGGCCTCACCTTGCAAATTGATTAACACAACAGGCAGCCGGAGCGCTGATGTTCTGTTCTCTCAAGAGGCCACAGAAAATAGAGATTCTTCGGTTGACCTGGCTGTCTGCCATGTCAGAGGGCCCACTGGAATCTCAGCTTTGCTGTTTGCAGGAAATGACAGGAAGTGCGTGAAAATCCGGAATCCAGGAACAAGATTTAATTGTGCCACTTTAGGAGGTCACTCTTTGTGCAGGTCATTGGTTGACAGGGCCTGGAAGAAGGCTGATTATTTATTTTTGGGTTGGTGATCTCACATTGGCAAGTGCCTTAATTTTAGACATCTTTAGATCTCATTAAGGCTTAGTTTTGTGTATACATGCACTCTGTAAACACACGCACTGTGTCAGTGCTAACAATCCTTCAGCTTCACTGGAACTTCCAACCCACTGATGCTTCTACTGTATATTTTCACTTTCAGTCGCTCTTTCCACCTTACTTCCCTCCTTACCTAGGTCAAGTCTGGGGTCAAACATTTTAATCACTGTCTTGAAAATATCCTTGAGTCCTGTGTCCCTCTCACTTTGTTGAACTAACTTGGCTAAACCACAACCTTTGTTAGATTAGATTTCCCCCTACCCCATTCACATAGTTAACACAGCTGGAGAAAGGCACGCAGCCAAGCTGGCCTCATTCTTGATCACTCATCTCTAGTGAACCCTTAAAGCTCCTCAGCACTGTATTATATATTCCCCTTGGTTCTTTATTCCTCACTTTGCTGAAGGAAGACTATTGCACACGTTTTCTTGTCAAAACTTTCCCAGCCTCACTACTGGTGACCTTGCTTCTGATGTACTGAGAAAAAGGAAGCCACAAGAAGACAACTCCCCCGAACTCCTGCAAACGTAGCTACCCACTCACCAGCATTTGTGCACACAGACTCTACCGTCTCTCCCATTCATTTATGTGAACTCTCCATGGTCTTCACAAAGGCCGACATCTCCACTTGCCCACTATTCCTGCCCCCTTTCAGTCAAGGACAATGCTACAGGCAATTCTGCCCTCTTTCCTGCACCACCAGTCTTTCCCCGTACCATGTAAGCGTTCTCTCATCTCAAAAAAACAACACAAAACAAAACAAACCATTCTCTTAGCCTCAATTCCCCTTCTAGAGTACTCCCCATTCTCTCCTTCCCTTTTCAGCAAAATTCCTCAAAAACATTGCTTCTAATTCTTTTCATCTTGTTTTTTTCTCCTCTTTCCTCCATCAGCCACTGAAATTACATCTGTAAGGTACCCCAAGCAGAGGCAGTGGTCAACTGGAAATTCTCTTATTATTGCACGGCATTTTAACGGTTTCCCCTTTTTCATAAACGCTTCCTTGGTCTGGCTTCCATGACCCTCCTGGTTTTCCTTCCCTCCTCTTCCCTTCCCTCCCTTTCCCTCCCCTCCCCTCTCCTCCCTCCCCTTCCCTTCCCTTCCTTCTCCTTCCCTCCTCTCCCCTTCCCTCCCTTCCCCTTCCCTCCTCTCCCCTTCCCTCTTCTTTTTCCCCTCCCTTCCTTCCCCTCCCCTCCCCTTCTTTTCGCTTTCTCTCTCTACCTGCACCCCCCCGCCTCGGTGTGGGGGGACTGAACTCTGGGCCTTTCATAGCTCCCCACTGAGCTGCACGCAGCCCCGGTCTGAGGCTCTCGCCATCTCCTTGGGGTCCGTGGCACAGCACCCCAGGGCTCAGTCCTTGGAGTGCTTCTGTTTTTCACCTCTGCTCACCATTTTGATGATTTCATACATTCTCGGGGCTTTATATACTATTTCTATATTAATTAGCTGTAAACATATCAATATCTTGTTGTGCCACCTCCCAGTGCTCCAGACTGTATGCCCAACTTCAACTCAAGATCTCCAGTTGATGTCTAATGTCCATCTGGACTTCTTTCATTCCCGTCTGGACTCGCCCCTCCCAGTGTCCCCTTCTTGGGAAGTGGAAGCACCAGTTTTCCAGCTGCTTAAACAAACTAAACCCTTAACTCCTCAATCTTTCATACCTCACATTCTAATCCATTAGCAAATCCACTTGGTTTCACTTTCAACATAGTCAGAATCTGACCACTTTTCGCCATCGCCATTACTGCCGCCCTGGTCCAAACCACTGTCTAGGCGCCCTCCCTGCCTCTGCTACAGCTGGTAAGTGGATTCCAACCCAATTATTCTTCCACTTTGAAGACTTTGATCTTTTGTCTGAGTCCTTCTCTTCCTCAGCTCCTTTATCTACTGTGACTGCAGCTGTATAGACTGCAGTAGTCATTTCCTGTCCTTTCCATTCTTCTTAGACCAGATAAAGATGATTTTTCCCGCCTCCTGTGCAGATAGGTGTGGCCATGTAATTAAACCCCAACCAGCGAGATCAGCAGAAGTTGCTGGGTGGACTTTCCAGGGAGAGTCCGTAAGGGGGACCAGTATCTGTCCTTTCTGTCCTTCTACCCTCCTTGCTGCTGCCTCAATCGGAGTCTTTCTGGCTGCAGCTCTAGGAGCAGTTCTGCATCCTGACATAATCTTGGGAGTGGAAAGCAGAAAAACAGAAGTCTGGTGTCTGATGGTTCTGTGGCGCTGCCACACCACTCCTGGGTGGCCTAGTCCACACCTAGAATTTCCACATGAAAGATTAAATGAATAATATAATTTGTATGAAATATGAAGTGTTGTGACTGAGTCCACAGGTTTCCACTAAAGATAAACTCCATTACTTTGAGACTCTGAGGATGAAAGTACAGTCACAACTCTCAACTCCTCCCGCTGAAACACTGTCACAAAACGAATTTCTGTATAACACAAACTTTGGGTCTGTACAAAGATTTAAACATTACCAACTCTAGTATCAGAAAAAGACAATAACAGGATTGTCCATAGTATCAGAATTTGACCCATGCAAAATGGACGCCTAAAAAATGAAAACAAAACAAAACAAAAAAACAGTGTACAGCTTTGACCTATCCTGTTAATTGTATTTGAGTCATAAACCTCCAGATCACAACTCTACCCAAGACTGTGAATTGTGAGACCGACTAAGCAGAGAGAGAAACAGTTACACATGTAGAAAGTTGGGAGATAGTTTGTTCTGCATTGAATGTTTTTGTTTATATTTTTCAGGGGGTTTTGTTTGTGTTTTTGTTTTGTTTTATACAATGAAGTGGACTTAGGGTCCTCAGCCCTTTTTATTCTTTATTTTGAGACAGGGTCTTGGTAAGTTGCCAAGTTGCCAGGCTGGGTTTTGTGTTGAGTCTCTCTTGAAATTCAGGCCAGGAAATATGGGAATTTTTCATCTCTAAGATGAATTCTGATCGGTGGAAAGAACATGTTCCTTCAAGTGCTGTCTCGTACTAGTCCGTAGACAAGCCATGTAAACTCTCAGTGTATTTTTTTTTAATCTATAGAATGGAAGTAAAACAGAAAGCAGGTATTCCATAAGGCTGTTGAGATGATAAAATGAAGAGGAAATATACACAAAAGGGCTTACTTTGTAGTAGTCACTCAACAAATATTTGTCCATTCATCGGTCTTGATAATGTATTGCATTTTATAAATACTTTAAATATTTTATTTAAATGCTTTCACATACTGTACAAGTTATTATCAAAATGCCAACCACTGATCAACACTTCCTCTAAGAGCTTTTGGATGGTTGTGTTTTAATTGTTTCAGGATGTGACCAACTTTTGCGGAGTTGAGTTAGTTGGCTTCATTATTCCCTGCAACATTTCCTTTGCACTCGCTGATTTCCATGGCTACACGATGATTACTTCCTGCGAAACAAAGGAACACATGTGTTTAGGAGTAAAAAGGAAGCATACAGATCACCTATTGAACCATAACCCTGTAAAGCCTGGTATAAATGGAAACTTTTCTTTTTATCACAGTGTGTTTGAAATGGAGGAATTCATGTTAGTCATTCTCCCAGCTTTTACTCTACAATGGTTGTCCTTGTGAGGGGCCAGATTATTTCAGGTTTATAAAGTAAATTTACTCCCAGAAATGTGGTCAGATACACTGTCAACAACATCAGAACTTCTGAGTAATGACTGATCCAGAAAAGCAATAGCACAAACGGGAAATCTGAAGACAAAGAATTAGTGGAAAAATAACTCACTACTTTATAACACAAAAGTTCCATTTCACTACATTAATTAGTTAATAATTCCAACAAACACTTATTGAAGACTTGCAGGTATGAGGTCTCCTTTCATTCTTTTTTGGGGGGTACTGGGGATCGAACTCAGGGCCTCGTGCTTGCTAGGCAAGTACTCTGCCACTGAGCTAAATTCCCAGCCCCAAGGGCTTATTTCTTCTAAGTGGTTATAAGAACTACAAAGGTGAATGACACTCAGAGGTGGTTTTCAAAGAATTCGTAATTTAGTATTGGAAATAAAGTATATACATCTTTTACCCAACTTGTGTCCTATGTGAGGTGTACAGTTCAGGACCTAGAGTGGCTTTGAGGAAGGGGCTGTCTGTGTTGAGTCTTGCAGAATGCACAGAAATTTGTTTGCCAGGTAGATATATAGAAGGTCATTCCAGACTGGAAAAACAGCATCTGCAAACACCCAGAGGTGCCCAGGTCAGAGTTAATGGATTACAGCTGGGCAGAGATTGATTTGGAGAGCAAGAGGGCTTGGTTATATCCATGTTGGGGACGTTATTATTAGCAGATGGTTGTTTAGTGTATGGAGAGTGGCTTAAAGAGGGATATCATGGTTTAGATCTACTGTGTCTTCCAGTGTGCTCAGAGATGGGGCTTTCAGAGAGTGATTGGATCACGGGGGGGCTTTCAGAGAGTGATTGGATCACGGGGGCTCTATACTTTGCCACGGATTCATCTGTTGATGAGTTTATAGCTGAATGTGCTGCTGGGAGGTGGGGCCTGGTGAAATGTACTCTTGTCCCTGGCTCTTCCTCTCTGCTTCCTGGCTGCCATGGATTGAGCACCCTTTTTCTCCACCAGGCCCCTCTGCCAATCTGTCCCTGCCTTGGCGCCAGACAAATATGGACTGAAACCGTGAGCCAAAATCAATGTCTCTTCCTTTAAGTTGTGGGTGTAGGTTACTGTATTTTGTCCCAGCAACAAAGCAGTGAGTAAAACAAAGGAGAAGAGGAAAGTTAAGGATCTCATGGATGTGTTGAATGAATGGGATTTCTGGTGGAGATGTTATACAGGGTGTTAGAAATAAAGTTTGGGGGGCTGGGGATTTAGCTTAGTGGTTAGAGCGCTTGCCTTGCAAGCACAAGGCCCTGGGCTCGATCCCCAGCACCAAAAAAATAAAAAAAAAATTTAAAAAGTAAATAAAGTTTGGAGCTTAGGAGAGAAGTGCAGTTGAAGATTTAGACTTGGGACTTGACAACCTACAAGTGAAAGGTAAACACTTTTAAGAGTGTGCAGTACAAAAACCTGAGCTGATGACAAACCCCTGGAAAACACTATGTTTAAAGGACAAACTGAAGAGGAACTTGGGAAGAAACCTGAAGGGAAGCTGGGGAGATATGAAGAAAAACTACAAGGAAACGATAGATTTCCTCTTTCTCCATAGTATGGTCCTTCTTTAGTGATTGCTGGGGACTCTCAAACCAGAACAGGAAATACTAAAGGAACATTTAATGATTCTTCTTCTCCTTTGTGGGCCTGAGGACTGAACCCAGGTCCCAGCAGGCCAGGCAGGCACCCTATCTCAGGGCTACATCGCCAGCTCCTTCTGTTCTGAGAGAGGGTCTTGCTAAATTGCCAGGCTGGCCCTAAACTTGCAATCCTCCTGCCTCAGGCTCCCGTGTAGCTGGGATTTCAGGTGTGAGCCGTCACATCCAACCAGATTCTTTTTGTTCTGAGGTTCTTTCCTAGGATTTGGGGCTCTTTTTCTACTGTTGATTCTTCCTTTTGTTCTCAAGATTAAACTCCAGGAAAGTGAGTGGAACAAATGGGCGGCTCCCCTGGGGATGCATGCAGAATGGAAGTTTCTAGGACTCAAGTTTAAAAGGGATGGTCCTGGGTTGTGAAGCTCCAGTGAACCAGGAAGACACTAGTTCACAGTGGTTACAGACTCTGGTTAAGCAGATCTGTGTCCAAATTCTGACTCTGAGGACTAGAGGGGATTCTTCCAGCAGCTGTGCACGCTGGCCCGGGTGTAGACTGCAGGTTCCTCACCCCCAAACTCCACCCTCTCTTAGTTAAGTTGAATAGAAGGGAAATTTTTCCACTGAACTCTGGTGTTCTCAAGGGCTTAGCCCTAAGTAGATTCTTTTTTTTTTTTTAATTTTTTAAAATTATTTTTACCAAGAACATGTATTGGTACATTGTATACATAATGTTCATAATCAACATGGTTATTTTGTACCTGTTGGTTTCCCCCCTTCCCCCCTTCCCCTCCACTCTCTTCCATTCACCCACCCCTCCCTATTTGCAACAAGTGTAGCTACACTTTACCATTTTTTCCCCTTTCATCTTACTTTTCTTTTAACCTTCTTCTTTACCCCCCTTTTCCCTATCTAGTTCTCTCTTTTGAATACTACCTCTCTTTTTTCTTTTTTAAACAAAATATCTATTCTATAGATTCTTAAGTATGTAGTTTTCTTCTAAATGATGAATGAGTAAATTAACAAAACATATAAAAGAATACACAGGAAATAACTACATAATAAGAAGAGTATTCACCAGTCCACAAGTATATATCAGTGCATTAAAATATTATCATCGCCCAGGCATGGTGGTGCAGTCCTGTGATCCCAGCATCTGGGAGGCTGAGGCAGAAGTTCGGGTCCAACCTGGGCAACTCAGTGACTTAGCAGGAACCTGTCTCAAAATAAAAAAGAAGGGCTGGGAATGTAGCTCAGCATGAAGACCCTGGGTTCAATTCCCGGTATCGAAAAAAAAATTATCTTCAACCGGACTTATTGGCACACACCTGGGCAATTTAATGAGACATTGTCTCCAAAAGGACAAAAAAAAATTATCCTCAATGTTCTGTCTGGTCTGTCATTAAGCAATGGCATAATGCTGATTAATGAGTGCTTCTGTATCATGTGTTACCTTGCTGCTGCTGTCCTGAAAATTTTTCTCATTAATTAGTTGACTTTCTCAACAAACTTATTGGACAGAAGCATATCTGATGTGTAGAAAAGGAAACTCCAGGCACAGAAAAAATCACAAAGGTAATAAGCAGAGGTGGGATTTTAACCTGGGCCCTCCAAAACCAGTGTCTGCCCAGAAGCCCACTTTCTTTGATGCTGGTGCCTGACTGCATAGCTGGACACACTTCGTCCGTCATCTGGGACAGGAGGACGAACACACTGTGAAATGAGGCTTTCTTGCCAAGCTCACATAAGCAGCTGGTGGGAGATGTACTCCGTTAAATCAGATAACCAGCGTGATAATGATATGTGCTAACAGAAATCATGAACGAACACAATGTTCTGATTTCACAGTTTACTTTCATGAGCAGGTAAAGTCAGCCGCTTGTCACAAACACTCATTTGCAAGCTCAAGAGAGGCTTGGGGCTTGCCGGCCAGGCCAAAAGCGGCTGCACTTGTGAGTTTCCAGGGAGCACCCTGGCTGGTCCTGCTGGAGAGTTCTCTGAGGGGCCTCTGAGTGGCCAGCCTGCATCCCGGAGTTGGTGCCCAGGGGCACCCCAATGATTCTTTGTCTGAGATGTAACAGAGAAATCTCAGAAAGAGTTGAGCAGAACAGGCTCCGAACCATGCAGTGGGAACACTGCTATTTCCTGGAAGAGGATCTGACTTCCAAGTAATTATTTCTAGTCACTCTAAGCACGTACATGTTTTTTAAAGTTCAGGCTGGGGGTGTAGCTCAGTGTAGAGCACTCACCTAGCGTATGAGAGAGCCACTGCAAAATAAAAAGAGTTCAGAAAAAAAATATTTCTTGATATTATGCTCAGTGCATGGGAATGTTTTACTATCACAGAACAAAAGAATCCCAAACACATACAGATAGATTACTTTGTCTTTCGATTAATTTTTTTTCACCAAACAGGAAAATACTTATTAACAAAAGTTTTGAGAACAATAGAGCAACTGGAGGTTATTAATATGAAAATATTGTCAATTGTTCCTCCTGTAGAAATCTCCCCGGACTGCCCACTTCCTGAAAAATGACTCAGCATAAATTCCCAAGCAGAGTTGTTCATGTTGAATACAATTGTTTCCCCAGCCTTATTTCTTATCTCTAGTGTCCCCTGTGATTGATGACTCAGGCTTCTTTCCAATTATGTGCTTTGAATGCAAACTATTTCTTAATGTAAACAAATGGCTTCGGTATTTAAAGCCAAACATTTCCGCTTTTTTAATACTATTTTATGCCCGAAACTATCTTATTCAAGGAATTGTTTTGTTTCAGAAGAGGGAAAAGAGAAGGATTGTGTAGAAGATTGTGTGCACAAGAAGAGTGAGTGCCTTTGCCACTGGGGAGCCCGCGAGCTGCCTGGAGTCAGAGGGGCGAGTGGTGTCCAGTCCTCTGCTAGTGGCCCAAAGAAGCTGCTGTCCTCTTCCCGCCAGTCAAATTTCCGGCTTCCGGTGGCGGAAAAGGGTGGCTTTGGCAGCTTGTTAGTGGGTATTGTAATAGGTCTTTAAATTTGCAGTTCTGCCGAAGAGATCTAAACTAGATGGAGGATAAATGTCGCACAGAACAGTTGCTAAAATAGTAGAAAGATCTTTAGTGAATTCTAATAACGTTTTATAATTACCGATACAAAAAAAAGCAAGAACCTAGAAGAGCGTGAGCCAGTTTCACGTATGTGTGAAAAATGAACACTAGGTGGCGCCATAATCAAGCGCTCTGAAACTAGATCTGCTAATCTGTTGATGTTGTGTGACCAGGATGCAAAAGTTTGAAGGTTCACACTCGGGAACAAAGATCAACAAACTCAGTGTAAAAGTTTTCAATGACAAGATCCTAACATTACAAACTGATGAGGCATAAAGTTCCAGTATTTATTTGGCGAAGCCAGTTCTACTGTAGCAATTATTTTATTGAAAATTCAAAGAAGCTAACAGTATATGTGGTAGAAGAGACGTTTACTTGTCTCTTAAGGAAATGCCAAATTTGTACCACTATAACAAAAGACAATCTTCATAGTTAAATAAAACAATGAGTTTGGACTTTTCTTGTCAAATTAGAAAAAAAAATTATCTAATTAAGCTGCAAAGACTACTCATTTATTTCGAGTCCTTGTTGTCATCATTGCTTTGCAAATCTTCCCTTATTCAACCATCACTAGGTGCCAAGTGTCATGCTAGGTGCTTTGGAGAACAAGCCACATGCCTTGATTTTGTGTACCTCACAGTCTAGCAGGGTAGATAAACATGTAACAAAACTACAGTACAAGGAGTAAAAGCTTTGATAAAGGCATGTTCAAAAGAATTATGGAAGATAGCAAATCACTCCACAGAACAAATGGTATTTGAACAACGCTGGCATTTATTGATGCTTCTTTGTGTCAAATCTCACCTACACGCCTTACCAAACAAAAGCTTAACAGTCAGGTAGTCTTCACAACAACTGTCTGAGGAAGGTGATTTGATTACTTCCCAGACAAGAAAAAGAGTTTGGGGAAGGCATTCTAGATAAAGGGAGCAGCACGTATAAAATGGGTCAGGAATGTATAAAACTATGGCATGTTGGAGGAGCATGTGGTTAGACCAGTAACGACATTAAGACATTCATAGAAATACCATGTCCTCTCTATTTATGAATAGAAAACTGTGGTGAGTTCCAGCAGACATTTAGAATAAATTTTTTAAAATGTTTTCTTATTATAAGTTTTATTTATTTATTTTAATTGGCCCATAAAAATTGTATATATTTATGAGGTGCTGTGTGATATTGCAAAGAAATTTTATTCCTTAAAGAGCAGAAGGAACATAGTTTATTGAAAAAGCACAGATCCATTGAAAGACCAGAACACTTCTTGTAATGAAATATTATACCCTGAGTTTTTGGAAAATGATAAAAAATATAGAATGACTCTGTGAAATCACAATTTGGGATGCCATAGTTTTTCTTTAAAAACTAACTTTAAAATAACAAGCCATATTGCTGTGTGTCTCTTGAAAATAATAATGCTCTCGTTTTAACTTAATATCCTCAAAGATTTCCTAATGTTGAAGTACTACACCTACTACAACAAAAACAAATTTTAACTATTTTATTTCAGATAGCTTTTGTAAGACAAACCTGAAGCCATGATTAAATATTTATCACTTGTCCATGACTTATGAAGCACTGTGCTTCTGTGCCAAGATTACTTATTGAACAAATATTTATTAAGGACCTACCTTGTGCCAGATATTCTGTTAGCTGCTGTAGCAGCAAAAGGACAAGGACTCTCTCTCAGACAAGTGTCCCTTTGTTTACCATCCCAGTCCCACTATCACTGCCCTCGCTATGTCTCCTCTCCACATCGGGGGTCCTATCTACTAATTTCTTTGCATATGACTTGACTGTGAATCTCTTCACCACCTTGCAATATCCAAATATAACCGGTTCTCAAATTCTCAGGCCCAAAGACCTATTCTCTGTGAATACTTTTATTCTGTTCTGAGCCCTCTTGCCATTAAAATAATCATATTTATTTATTTATTTATTTATTTATTTATTTATTTATTTATTTTTGGTGCTGGGGATCGAACTCAGGGCCTTGTGCTTGCGAGGCAAGCGCTTTACCACTGAGCTAAGTCCCCAACCCCTCATCTTTATTATTTCAAAGTATATAGTTCACAGCGTTAAGTATATGCACACTGTTTTGCAAAAGATCTCCAAACTTTTTCATCCTCAAATCTGAAACTCTACACCCATTGAACAACTCCTCACATGCACCTTACCTCTGCCTCTGGCAGCCACCATTCCACTTTCTGTTTCTGTGGATTTACCTACTTTAGCTATTTCATATAAATGAGATGACATAGTCTTTATCCTCAAAGTTCTTCCATATTGTAGCACGTGGTGGGGGGAGTATCTTCGTTTTTAAGGCTGAATAATATTCTATTGCATGTTTATCCCCCTGTCTTATAGTTACTTTTCTTGTTGCTGAGACAAAATACCTGACACCCAAAATTAAAGGCTTTGTTTTCCTGAGCTGAGGTGCAATATTTGGCCTTCAGTCACCAATCATGGTATTAGAACGGGGCTCCCCCCCTAATGCTGGGGATTGAGCTGAGGCCCTTTACACTGAGCTACATCGCCAGCCCTTTTTTTATTTTTTGAGGCAGGGTCTTACTTAGTTGCTAAGTTGCCAGGCCAGGCGTGAATTTGTGATTCTCCTGTCTCAGTTTCCCAGTGATCTGGGATGACAGTGTGCACCACCATGCCTGGCGAGCATGGGGCCTTTGGACAGACTCTTCTACTATAACACAGCTGGCTTCTCTTGTTGCCATTGTGCACCCACCAAAATATATAAAGACGAGAGAACTACTCACACAGGAAGGGGTAGAGTGTGTGGGGGGGGAGAAAACAGACTCTGCCATGACTGAGCAGAACTGAACCCCAGGTGCTATTTTCCAGGCTGGGCCTCCTCCTTTTGGTTTCTTCTCTTCCTGCCAGGGTCCCCTGCCTTGCCCCAGATCCTAGATGTTTCCTGCAGACTGAACTCTAGGTCGGGAACCGGTGCCAGGGAAACTGTGACACGGTGCTTCCCCCTGGTGTCTCTGCCACAGAGAGAGGAGGCTGGGAGTCCAGTCCTGACGAGGAAGAAAAGTAAAAGGCTGATGGAGTTTTATTTGAAGAATAAACTCACACTTTTAAAAAGTCAATTTTTAGTTTCAAGAGACCCGGAGTTCCTAGCAGACTAATACAACAGAGTCAGCTCCAGGTAAGGAAGAGAAAGGCCCAGGAAGGGGCAGCAGGAGTAGCAGCAGATCCACTCCACACATGGCCTGCTGGCTGTGTGTAGAGATCACAGGCCCATGGCAGCTTCTCCCACCAGGACTCAGGCTCGATCCCAGGAAGAGTCAAACCACTGGACCTGCAGTTGGAAACAGGGTTTAAGGGTCAAGACTGGAAACATTCCAGGCCCACACTCCATTCTTTTTAATGGGTATCTTGAATATGGCTGTTTAAAATTTTTCCATTTCCTCCTTTTCTTTTCCTTATTTGGTGAATTTGCTGTCAGCACTATGGGACGACGGGCTCTACTCTTCAATCTGTGTGGACTTCCGGCAGGAAACAACACTCAAGAAAAGTTCTGAATTAAAGGAAGATGCTGGTTGAGCCAGTGGAAACAGGAAGTTGTTGCCTGTGTCTTACATGGAGTGGAGGAAAGTAAGAGGCAGAGAGGAAATTCACTTCCTAGGAGTGGGAGAAGCAGAAGAGAGTGAAGTGGGGGAAGAGGGAGGATGACGAGAACTCGAGCCCCATGCCCCCCAGATCCGGAATCTCCTGGTGGGGCCAGCTGCATCCAAACAGGATGGTGACACAGCTCATGGAGTAGCAATCAGTCAAAGCAATAGTGGTTTGTTTCCTAACTATTTATGATACAGCAGTATCCTATTCTAAAAGTACTCTATTTAAATTAATACACATTTTAAAATATATTATGAATGTATCTGCATTATAAAACAGAAAGAGGGAGGGAGGAAAGGAGGGTGGGGAGAGAGAGAGAGAGAGAATAAATATGGCCAAAACGTAATAATCAGATGAAGGGTATGTGACTGTTCATCGTGTCCTTGTGACTCCTAAATTTAGAGTTTTTCAGAATAAAAGTTCGAACTATATAGGGAAAAGAATTTTTTGTAACTGCTTAGGGTAGGATGGGTCATTACAGGTATGTATATATTTATGGAGATTGTAAATTTGTTCTTCACGATGTACTATAGCAATGACTAATATTTTATGATGAGAGTGATTTTTCATATGTTTACATAGTCTCGGATTCTGCTGAATTCAACCAGGAGTTGTCAGAGTTTTGCATGATTTGGACCAACACTTCCTTACATAACAGAAGTGTTTCTTAACTTTTAGTTTACATTATCATGTAGTCATTCAATAAGCATTTCTTGAGAGCTTCTTATATACAGGGTGTGTACTATTATGTGTTATGAGGAATATAGATGTGCATCAGGTAGACATTCTGCTCATAATTATTCTTATAGTTTGGTAAACAATAAAAACAAAGTTATTTCATATAAATAACTTTAGCATAAGAATCATTGTGGATTTTTATTTTTCAGTACCGAGGACTGAACCCAGGACCTTGTGTATGCTAGGCAAGTACTCCACTGATCTACACCTCCAGCCTTTTTTTTTTTTTTTCTTTTCAGTTTTATTTTGAGATGGAGAAAAGAGTTTTGCTAAGTAGCCCAGGCTGGCCTCAAACTTGTGATCCTCCTGCATCAACCTCCCATTTAGCCAGGATTACCGGAACGCAACCCAATGTCTGGCAAGGCTGCAGGGGAAAAGGGACCCTTCTTCACTGTTGGTGGAAATAAAAACTAGTACAACTACTATGGAAATCAGTATGGAGATTCTTCAAAAAATAAAATTAGAAATTCCATTTGACCTAGGTTTTCCTCTTCTGGGTCTCCCTGAAAGAGTCAAAGACATCGTATTACAGTGATACATGCATAGCCATATTTATAGCAGCACAATTCATAATAGCTAAATCTTCTAAGTGGCCTGTATGGCCAGCAATAGATGAAAAGATAAAGAAAATATGGCATTTATACACAATGGAGTAGTACTGTGCCGTAAAGAAGGGTAAATTTGAGACATCTGCAAGAAAATGGACGTACCTTGAGGCCATAATGTTAAGTGAAATAAGTTAAACACATAAGTTTAAATACTGTGTGGTTTCTCATATACAAGAAACCCAAAATACAAAGAGCAAAATAAAAGATAATAGGAAATAGGGACATGGGTCGTTTGCAAAAAGAAAGGGGACCAAGAGATGGAGGGGAAGGGAGAGGAGGGGAAGGGGCTGAAAATAGAATTAAGATGTGGTACATACATGTAGCAACTACCCATGAAAAATGTAAACATTATATATTGTAAACATGTACCAATAAAAATGTTTCTTTAATGTGCTGAACAGAATTTCATAGTGTAATGGTTCTAATTCTTATAGTTACTGTACTTGAGAAGCAAGTGAATAAATATAGCAGGCATTAGCCAGGAACTTTCTGAACTGTGTCAAGGTTAATAATAAGTAAAATGTTATAAGTAGAGACAGGACAGCAACAGCTGTGCAACATTCTTGGAAGCGAGGACTTTGATAGCACGGAGTCAGACAGTAAGCTTGTTTTTGTTTCTTCATTACGTGAACAAAGAATTCTTACAAGGAAAACTACATTTATTTTATAAATTGCAATTCTTTTGCATATAAAATCTAATGTCTGCAGCTGAGAAATCAGAGGCATGTGGAGCAATGTTTGAGGAAGACACAGATCAAGCCTACGAGAACGTGTTGGCTGAGATTCAGTCTTTCGAGCTGCCCATTGAAGCGACTTTACGGTAGGACACTTTTATATTCCATTGTTTTCTTTAGTGACTCTAAGGTCATCTTTTCCTTTCCTCTTTAGAGTTTTCTTCATAACAGAATTTAGTATATGTGCTGCTGAAGTGAGCACATTCAGAACAGAGATTTAAAAATTCAAAAACCAGCTATTGTTCTCTGTATACTTGAAAATTTTCTTACCCTTGGAGAAATTACAATAATTAATCCACTTTTTGATAATTTGTTTCTTAATTCATTACTACAATTTATAAAAAATATAAATGTTTTTCAAGTGACCAAAAACGACCCCATGCCATCTCCAAATAGATATTCCATCTCTATCTGTATGAGGTTTTGACGGTTTTCTCTAAAATATCTTTTGCTGGAAAACATCCAGCAAAACTAGACATCAAAGAAGTCAATTTCTATTTGGGTGAATATGAGTTGTAGAAAAAAAGGTAGAATGTTTGTATTGTATTGTCATGGCTGTCTTGGATATATGGTGATATCCCAGATGTGGATTTATTTCCATATAAGATTTAAAAGTAGCTTCTTTGGTAATATGAGAATTAGTTTGCACAGTTCAATGACTATTAAAACGAGAGACTGTGTGCCTTTGAGTTTGAAGAGCAGCTTTTAAAATTCAGTTCTCTCTGATCGTGCGCTTGTATCTAATACTTATCGGTGTGGGAACAAGATGTCAGTCATGGCGTATGATAGCAATGGTCAACAAATATTTGTTGACTAATATTTGTAGATTAAGTGGAACTCTTTTTTTTTTGGTTGGTTGGTTTGTTTTTTAGTGTTGCCTCTTCATTGTCAAAAATGTCCTGGGCCCAGGTTCTTTGAAATCCACATCAGTTCAAACCTGAATAATTTTTCCCTGAATAATATTTTAAAAGTTTATTTTACCCTAAACATAGTTCTCATCTCTTTAAAGGGCTTCGTGTAGTGTTGGGGCCACAGAAAACTATTTTTATTGATTGATTTTTGTATTATCAATATATAGTTGCTGTTGTAAAATAATTAGAACTCTTTCAGAACTGTTTCATGCCAAAGCCTTCATCTTGTATGTGCATCACAAACATTCCGTGAAGAAGGGCAGGTAATTTTAACCCTATTCAATAATTAGAAGAAACCACTGCTTTTTTAGACATGGAAACCCAAGAGTTTTCTCCTTGTGGAGTACCTTCTGGAACATGTGCATTTGCCTGCTGGCCAGGCCAGCCGTCTAAAGGGAAACAAGAAAGGGAGTCAAGGGCGCCTAGATGTTTCAGTTGTGTGCCCTTCGCAGTCATTGCTTTTCAGAGATGTTGGCTTTTGACCCCTGACCCCGTCCATTTCTCCCCTGGTCTCGCAACCCTGGTGCACAGCTAGAGACTTCATCCATTCTAGAACTAATGTCTTGGCTGGTCTTCTACCCGAGCTAGACCTGAATTCTTAGTGTGCTTGTTGGCTCTTTTCTACACCACATTCTTAAACAAATATCTCCGGTACCAATCTTATACCTGAACTTCTGGAAGAAAACATCTTTCCCTCTGATAGCTACAGTATTCTTCCAGCACCACCCTCAAGAGTGGAGACTCAGAGATGCGTTCTCCAGGTGCTTCCGGTCACCACTCCGGGGTCTTGGATTGCCCATCGTTAGCTGCTGTCTGAGTTATTAAAGAAGGGGTGAGAGCCCTCTTTTCCAAAGGCTACTGTTAAACATGTCAGTGTTATTTTGGGGAGTAGAATGAAGGCACAGAACCCCTAACAAGCCTTTATTTGGAACAATATTGGACAAGATTATTTTTCCTAAACTATCACTCTAGTAATTTGATTAGATGAAGACTTAGACTGGCACTTGGTGCCTTTCTGCACATATCTCTGCATGTCGTGGAATTTACAGTGTATTTACTGTTATAGAATCCACCGTGTAGCCATAGATGAGGTTGGAAAATAAAGACAGGACCTCTACATTTTGGTTAAATTACACAAGTGGTGGTGAACCTTTTTCAGCTTTCAATGACACAGTCTGCTACGGCATACATGCCATAAGTTCACCACCACTGAACTGGACTATTCAGTATTTGATTGTATGTCCCAAGATTTTTTTCATTCTGGTGTTCATGGTTCCTTTCCTTTATTATTTGCTGGGTAGACTCTAACCCACCTCACAAGCCCAGCTCAGATACTTTCTTCTGTGAGGCCTTTCCTGATCCCCCCCAACCAGATGTGAATACTCCATCTGTTGAAGCCCCAAAGAATCCACTCCATGTGTGTTATAACCACTTCTAGGCTAGATTCCTGAGGCCATGGCCTGCATCTTCCTCGTGTTTTAGCATCCTCTGCAGAAGTTTTCACAGTGCCTGGTACAAAGAAACTAGATAAATACTTGTCGAACTAATTCATTTGAGCTTATGAGTTATTGATGACCTTGTGAGGCGAAAGAAATAAGGCGGTCCAGAGAGCATGCTGTTATCAGCAAAGAAGAGGAGGAGGTGACAGTGCTGAAAATTATAAGCTCTAAAGGCAGAGAGTGTGGAAAAGGAATTTGGCTGGAGGCAGATTCCTCATGGAGGGCAAAGGCCATACTGCCCACACTTTAGAATGGACAATGAGGGAAAGTTCAGGGCCCTGAGACAGTGGGGCTGGGAATGCAAGAGAAATCCATTCCTAGGGAAATCTTTCCACTGGGAATCGAGGCAGAGAGAGTACCTGGGAGTTCTCCTGCTCATTTTACACTGTCCCAGCAGAAAGGAGGTACTTTGGCAAACACGTTCTGCTGTACAACCCTCACCTTCTTCAGGCAGGACCTCAGGGGTCTTGTTCAGGTCATGGCAGGAGGGATTTGCCTCTCTAACAAGGTGAACTCAGAGAGCTCAGTGACATGGATGGGTTTTCCAGTGTCACTTAAGGATGACTCAGTTGTTTTTCTCTCACAGTGCAAACCTTTCCGGCATACTCTGTATCCCCTACACATCGTCTGGGAGAATGGGTCCCCTCCATCTGAGGGACTGCGAATGAGTCACCGGGACTGGGAGCTGTGTCGGTGGAGATCACCAGTGGCCTACAGTCTCTTTCACCCTGCTCAGGCTGGATTCCTTCCACCTCCTAGCTTCACACCCGGCTGCTCCCGAAGCAGGGTTCTCCTAGATGGTCTAGCCCAGTGATGACAAACCTTTTAGAGACTGAGTGCCCAAACTGCAACCCCAAACCCACTTAATTACTGCAAAGTGCCAGCACTGCAGCTAAACCTGAATGTTCAGCTGCTGGGATGATGGTGAGGCAGCTCGGCTCACGCGCTGACAGAGGGCTCTGTGTGCCCACCGTGGCACGCGTGCCATAGCTTCGCCACCACCAGTCTAGCCTGTGTCCTGCCTGACTCCTCCAATGGGCCAATGGGCTTTTGGCGTCCATTTTGGAAGAGTGGAGAAGAATCAGATGATTCTGAGATCCTGTGTTTAATTTCATTTCTGGTGTGAAATATGGTACCATTGCCTGTAGTATTAAATTTGAAAGTGAGATCCTTTCAGGGAAGAGCTGAAGTGAAACTAAGCTTTTACCATGGTTTATTTGTGTTGTCAATGAAACATCCATTCAAACCTTCTCAGAGAGCTATACAAATTGAATTGGGGGATAAAATTCCAGGATAAAAACGTGAAATTGATTTTAGCCATTCGTATAGGTGACTGGATTTAAGAGAAAAGGTAGAAATGTAAAGAAAGACTTGCTACCACTGTCTGCTTTGTCCTAGCGCGGATTAGCTTTGGGCACTCAAGATTGTCCAGCTGGTAGAGACTGGAGACTGAAACTCACCACCAGGCGCAATCAGAAATTCTTTTTTCTGCACTAATCCCTTTGCCCTGGAAGCCACTGGTTTCCATGTGTTGTAACTATATGCTAATTTCCATTAAATGTTTTCATTCTGTTTAAGTATCTAGATTTTCACTCCAGGCCCTTTATTTGGCTGGTTCCTTGCCAGCTCTCCTCTCCGGGGGATGGGCTTGGTCCCAGAGACTTAATAGCTATCTGGAGCTATGCTAACGGAAACTAAGTACTGTCAGTTTTACGAAGGATTGTGAACTTCCATGAACAAGGAAGCACAATAGATCTAAACTAACATAAATTCTGAGACGTTGATTATAGTTGCCTGTGTCTTCACAACGAGGGTGATTCTGATAAACTAATGATGGTAGCTATAGTCTTAGGATGAGGCAGTAGCAGTGTTTAAAACATTTATTTTCCACATTTACACTGGAATTTCCCACTACCAGGCCTCATCCGTGGATACTGGCTTGGGAGGCCATGCAGCCTGTGGCTTATCACGTCTCTCTGGGTCCTATAGGCGTGTGGTTAGCCCCTCAGAACAGACCCAGAAAATAGGTCTGAACTGATTTGGTCCAGAAGTCACAGGGTGCTTTGTTGCTGTAACTGAGCGTAACTGATAAGAAAATTATAGACACATTGTACAGGGCACTGCAAAGTTAGTGCTGGTGGTGGGGTGTATCCAAAAAAGGGCCTGCAGAGGGCTGGGAAAAAATAGGAGGAAAAGGGAATTGTACAAGATGACGTACCAGAAGAAATTTTTGTAATTGTTTTATGATAGCATAATTGTTTCACACTTGTATTCACAGACTCTCTTGGGCTCTTTTCCAAAAGCTGACCATGAAGTTTTACCAGTTTAAGAGCAAACAGGATATTGTATTTCTTTGACTTTAATGTTTTTAGGAGTGACGATAACGGACTTTTAGAAAAGGACAGAAAACACTAAAAACAAAACAAAACTCTGTATCCTATGAAATCTTAGGTTGGCGTACTCAATGTTTTAATCAGCTAAATTTAGCTGTAGATATTCCAAAATGGTCTACTGTATTTTATTCTATTAAATATTAATATAAAGTATATTAATATCAAAGATTTAAGTTTTAATCTAGACCAGAAAATTATCAGTTATGTGACTTTTGGCTTTAGTTTCTGAAACACTAAAATGGAGAGTATAATAAAACCTATCTCAAATGGTTAGTATATATGAGATGCTCAGCACAATGCCTGTTCGGCACATAATAAATGCTTAATAAATATTAACTACTACTATTTTGTCTAATTTACATCTGGGCTATATATTCTAACATAATTTAATATGTGTATATACTTTATTTTTACACAGTACTATGTATTGAACCCAGGGCCTCACATGTGCTAGCCACTGAGCTACATCTTCAATCCTTTTTGCTTTGAGATAGTGTCTTGCTGAGTTATCTGGGCTGACCTTCAATTTGTAATTCTCCTGCCTCAGCTTCCTAAGGAGTTGAAATTACAGGTGTGGACCACTTCAGCTGGATTTTTCAACATATACTTTAGAGTTTTGAAGTAAACAAGTACTCACAACATCCTCTAATTCTGAGCACCCAGGAAATACGAAGTCATATGAATTTTTGAAGAGGATTTTGTAGTTTTTACATTGAAACTTTAGTCGTTAAAGATACAGATACAAAAAGCTCACTAATTTATAAAGACAGTTGAATCCAAAAGCAGAAGTAGAGGTCTTAGAGACAGTTACACATACAGCTTCAATATCAGCTTCTAATTAAACTGATGGACCAGCGGGCCTTACGAGATCCTCTTAAATAGCTCCTTATCAGATTCAGACGGACAGCAAATGTATTTGGCTTTCTTCTTCTTTTTTTCCCCTGAGAATCAGCAACCCCCACCGAAGTTTGTATTTTTAAAAGGAACAGCTTCTCTGATAAGACACGGAGCGAATGTACAGCTTCAGGGCACAGAGAAGTACTATAAGTTTTCACCAAGAATGAGTTTTGCAGGGACACACTTCCCTGTTATATGTCCAAAGTACTTACTACTTAGATTTTTTTTCTTTTTTTCTTCTTTTTAAAAATATATTTTTATTTCTAATTTACATATAGTAATTGTACATATTTATGGGGTGCAGTGTGATATTTCAGTGCATGTGTATGGTGTGTAATGTTCTGATTAGGGCAATTGATATATTCATCATCTCAGACATATTCATTTGTATTAGAGACATTCAAAATCCTCTAAAATTTTTTTAAAATTTTAAATTGACAAGTAATACTTATATTTATTGGGTACGATGTGATGTTTTAGCCAGGTGTGGTAACTCACAGCTATAATCCCCGCACTTGGGAGGCTGAGGCTGGGGGATCATTTTGAGTTCCAGGCAAGGCTTGGATACATAATGAATTTAAGACCAGTCTGAACTACATAGCAAGAGCCTGTCTCAAAAACAAAAAACAAAAAACAAACAAACAAACACACACAAAACCCCTCAAACAAAACCCCAAACAAAAAACAATGTGATATTTTGAAATGTTTACATCACAGAACAATAAATCAAGCTAATTAACATATCGGTCATCTCGCATACTTATATTTTACAGGGAGAACATTTTAAAATGTACTTTCAGCAATTTTGAAATATAAAATGGATTATTATTAATTATAGTCAGTGCAGATTGCTAAAGCTTATTCCCCCTGACTTGCTGAAACCTTGTAATATTTAATCAACATATTTCTCTGTCTCCTCTCATTCCTCCAGCCTCTGCTAACCACTATTTTACTCTCTATTTCTTGAGTTCAAAACTTTTTAGATTCCATGAGATCATGTGGTTTTTGTCTTCCTGTGGCTGTAAATTTTATTTTGGTTGCACAACATTCAGGGGAGTGAGGTAGCCCCTTTAAAAACCATATTCATGAATGTTTATATGTTGTACCAATATAATACCATGACCTTATTTATTCTCCAGTGAGAGTGTACAGTGTTCTACATATTGTGGGTATAAGACAGAGTCCAGGGAAACTGTTCAGAAATAGATGTAGGCCCAGCCATGACTGAGGCCTACTGCACCTGGAGTGCCAAGGAAAGCCTGAGGTCATCGATCAGAAGGGGTTGTATAGTTGCCCAGTTATTGTTGCACATTTAACTGACACCATTAACTGTTCATTGTAACAGTAGAGAGAAAACTTTGGGAAACAAGAGGGTGTTATGGCTTGTGTCTGGAGGTCCCTCCAAAGCCTTGTGTGGTCGTAGGTGGGGCTTTTCAGAGGTGGCTGGATGCTGAGATGAGGGTGTGTGATTACTGAATCAGTCCACTGGTTGAATTGGCATAGTCTGGGTGTGGATAATGGGAAGGCCCACCCCGGGTGTGAGTGCTACCCGCCCTAAGGGTGTGTAGCCTGGATAGAATATGAGGGACAGAAAGGGCTGTTGGAGTTGCTTTGCTACTTCACTGTTTCGTTGCTTTGTTGCCTTCTGCCTGCCTTGCTTTCTCCTATGCCCGGCTGCCCCGCCTTGGAGCCAGGTGACTATGCATTGAAACCTCTATGCTCTGTGAGTCAAAATAAACCTTTCCTCTTTTAACTTGGGGTGTTGGGTATTTTATCTCAGCAACAAGGAAAGTAAGACACAGGGAGAGAGTTTTGTTTATTTAGTGGTTAAGTGAATGGAACCAGAAGGACATGGGTTTAAATGCTGCTTTTACAACTACTACAAGAGCTATCAGAAGGATTATTTGAATTAGACATGAAATGTATTTGATGGAGGGCTTAATTCATAGCAAATGTTCATTCACTTATTCAGTAAATTAATAATGCCCACCACAATATGGCAGGCAGTGACCTAGGTAGAATTGCTATAGCAAGATCAAGACCTGGAAATTCCTTGCTCAGCAGAGCTTGTATTTTAGTGAGAGGGACCAGAAATACACACACAGCAAAGTGGTAATAAGTGCTATGAAGAATACCAAAACAGCATAAAGCATAGGCCCAAGGGATGTTATTTTACAAGGTGGCTTTGGAGTAAATGTCAGCCGTAATTATTTTATTTCATTATATTTAGTTACATTTCTAAACCTGTTTTTGCCAACAGGAGAGAAAGAAAAGCAGGACAAGTGAGAGGAGAGGGAGAAAAGGGTCAAGGGCATTAAAGCTAAGAGGAGAAAGTGTGAGGAACAGAAAATAGATAGACAGGCTAAGGAGCGAAAAACCCAACAGAAAGGAGAAAGAAAGAGCAGAAGGGACAACAGTCTGCATTACAAGCTGGGAGAGAAAATAGGAAGAAAATACAGAGAATGGAAACTCAGAAAAAATCTTTTGTTTGTTTGTGGTGCTGGGGATTGAATCCAGGCTAGGCAAGTAAGTGCTCTTCCACTGAGCTATGTACCTCTCCAGCAACATTATTTTTAATTGCTCAGTGGACTAAACACTGAAGGTGTGATAGCAGAGTCTGAAACCAGGCTGACTGCACAGGTCACGCACCCAGGAGCCAAGCGTCTCTGAGAGCTTAGCACAGAGCCTCGCTTGCATACAGCATTCAATAAAAATCCTTGCCGAATGAATAAAACCATAGGCTAATTTGAACTCCTCTGAAGACTGGCCCGTATTTCATGAAAAACTGATTTATTTGGGTTTGATTTCAAATTTGCTTCCACTGCTCTCACTGTCGGGTCCAGATCTTCATGGAACAGCACATTGCTGGACAAGATTTCACTACAGGAATCCACTCAGCGCGGGCTGGGCTTTGTTTATTCTCTTGCACTTACAAATGTGACCACTTGGTGTCACTGCACCAAAAAGGTGGAAGCTGGAGGAGCACTCCTGTGGCTGGATATCTAGATCCAGTAGAAGGGTTAGCCTACTACAGTCAATGTATAAAGGTTGCTTGCACTTTGCATTTTGTTACAGTACTATAATTATATGTGAAGATCTCTAAAACTTGTTAAGAAACATCTCAATGATTTTAACAGTCTCGAGGGGATAAACATCAGAAGTCAGCTACAGGGTTCCCAGAGGCAGGGAAAGGAGTATTTTTGGAGAGATGTACCCCACCTCATAAGACATATGTTTACAACATTAAGCTTGACATGAGACATATTCGTACATGGATTATTCATTTAACAAACATTCATTGAGTACTTACTATATGCAAGACACTGGGCTGGGCAGTAAACGGTATGTCCCTTGTCCCTTGTCTGACCTAGGAGCACTCCCTGGAAGTGGAGATAGACTCAGTGATGTGTTTACCAGCACAATATGTGCCTCAAAAAGGATGGTACTGCCTCAAGCACGAAAAAAAGATGCTTTCCTTACCCGAGTCTAACTTGAACATGTGTTCCCCTTCCCTCTTCTCTAACAGCAAGAAACAAATTTCTGGCAGTTTTCATCCACTGAGTATCAGAAATAATGAGATCTGGGTGCAATGAACACCGGTACACAATCATACTATTTTGTTAATGGATAGAGGAAAAAGGACATTTGCGTATCTGGTTTTATTTAATCAAAGAAGCGACTAACTACTGGGTTAGATGGTTTACTGACAAATGCCTGGTAATCCTAGACTCCAATGCTAACTGAGCTCTAAGCTAAACATTATACATGTATCACCTCTTCTAATCTCAAAACAATTTGCAGAGCTAGGGACTCTTAATGTCCCTAATTCACATTTGAAGAGACTGCAGTTTAGTCAAGTTAAGCAACTCCCTGAGGCCTAACATCTAGTAAGAGATGAGTTGGAATTTGACCCCAAGCAGTTAAATGCTGGACTAGTGTAGCTGCATTCTGTAGCTTCCTTCTGAGGGAGGAGTTTTCCCAAGATGGGTTATTAGTCTGTAGACAAGTGGTTTTCAATGTGGTAAGTTGTTAGTGACTAAGAGATTTTTACAAGTCAAATTCTTACTTTGCTGGTTGGTTTCCTACTGGACACAGAATGCAAATCCTACCTGTCCAGTCTTCCTGGTGTAGTTTTCTTTTCCCAGGAGTTGTGAGGAGAGATACTGGATGGATCTCTGGAAGTCAATATTCACTGCTCCAAAATAAGTCAACACACCTGTAGACTCTGCCTGTGTATTCTACTGCCCTCCAACCTCCTCAAACCAGACCAATCATTTTTCTCTTGGATAGGCTTTCTTCCTCTGACATTTATGTACTTGTTATATCTATGTCCGTGAACAAAACCTATTGATAGCAGGCTGGAGCTATCACTTGGTGATCTAGTGCTGATATAGCATGCTTAAGGTCTTGGATTTGATCCCCAGCACTGCAAAAATGAATGAATGAATCTCTAAGTAGTTATTTAGGACATTAAGTTTTAAAGTCTGAGCGAAAACCTTCAGATATTAATGGAACTGTCAGAAGTCACAGAGAAGAAACAGCGGAAGCTGTTTCAGAAGAAGAAATGGTAAACGGGCTTCATTCTATCTTGACCTGAATTGTGGGGAAGATATTGCTGCTCGTGTTGAGGTAATTTCTATGGGCAGGTATTGAAATAGGCATGGTGAGAGGAGCGCCTGAGCAGGCCTGGCTTCCCACAGCAGGGCATCTGGAGCTGGGTTTGGATAGGTGGCATCAGGACTGGACGATGAGAAGGGAGAAGGTCTGGACGATGGGCGCTAAGGGAAGGAGCGCCTCACCAGGGCACAGATGCCAAATAGGAAGACGGCCTGTGTTGCTTGCACTGCTCTCCTCACCTTGCCTTGCTTTTCTCTTGAGAGCACTGAATTGTGGTCATGTTTATCTTCCAAGCTAAGATAGCCTATTTCTGCAGGGACAACTAGCTTTTTATTCTCTCTCTCTCTCTTTTTTTTTTTAACCAAGAACAAGAATTGGTACAATGTACATATACTGGTTACATTCATCATATTTATTTTGTACCTGTACATGATGCATCTTGGTTCTTCCCCCTCTTCCCTGCCCCTCCCCCTATTCCCTTCATCCCTATTTACAGCAGGTACATTCACATTTCTCCATGAATTCCCTTTCCTTTTTGTATCCCTCTTTTCCCTTCCCACTTCTCCCCCCTCCGTCCAATGCTCCTCTCCCTTGAATATTATCTTCTTTTTATAAGCTTTTTATTCTCTTTGTGGGAGGAAATAAAATCTGTCTTCATTTTTTTATTATTCAGTTTTAGATTCAATTTTCAAAAGATTTATTTTCCCCTCTCAAGAGTAGAACCTAACCTGCACTTAGGATGTGTAAACACCAGGTAGTGGTGCCTCTGTAATTGGAGAGGAAGTCAGCTAAGGAAAAACAAAAGTTTTAAAAAATTATTTAGTAAAGAAACAAATTGTATGAACAACCAAATCTCCACATACAGAGGTTCGACTTGATCCAAGGATAAATTTTTAGGTAAGCAGAGGGAGGAATGAAGCTCATATCCTCTGCCACAAGTCTATAAATATTGTTTCTCACATTGGAGCCCTTGATGAAGGTGGGCATCAGGGAGTGTCAGGTAACAGTTTATTAGCGATGTAGGTTTCTGTGAAGGGGACTAAACATAACCACATTTTTAAATATAGCATTTAATGTCTTTAAACTGAGTTTGAAGAAACTAACTTTTTAATTCCTAATTGTTAGCAGTCACAGACTAAAACCCACCTTCTGCAGAGACCTGTTTGGAATGCTCCTTGCTAACTCATCCTGAACTCTTTCCTGTGGCTTCTGCGCTTCAGCACTGTTTGGTTTCAAAACCCCTCCAGGTCTCTCTCGGCTGTGTGTAGTGTGTGAGGAACCACTGGAAGTTGCAAATTAAAAACAAAGTTATCTAAACTCAAAGACCTTAACATGGTAGATTTGGGAAGTGATTTTCTAGTGCTGCCTATTCTCAAAGCACAAGGAAGTGGGCATTTCTCAGAGGAGGTCTGGATTCTCCTGTACCATGAAAGCAGTGGAAACAGGGATGAGACTTTGATATCTTCACACCATTATGAGATTTTCTGGTGGAATAGGCAGTTGGATGTAGCAAAGATTCTTTTGTCTTCCAAGCCAGCATGCATTGAGGTTTCCTCAGATCAAATTTATAAAACAGAACATAAATGTACAAAAAGAAACTAATAAACTAACCAAAAAGAAGTGCAAACTATTGAAACAGTTGGGGGAGTAGGTAAGTGTGCTGAATTGAATTTGGAGTCACTGGGGAAAACTGTAATTAGTTTGAGGAGTCTTTGCGAAGGAAATAAATTTTGAGTCAGGGCCTTGTGCTTGCTAGGCAAGCGGTCTACCACTGAGCTAAATCTCCCACCCATTGAGTCAGATTTTTCAAGGAGGACAGAAATTCCAGATTAACAGGAAGGAAGGCATTAATAATGTTTATAAGGTCTTCACAAGGTGTGGCAGGCAGAATAATGGCCCCCTAAAGACCCGTTCTAATCCCTGGAACCTGTGAATGGAGCCTGACAAAAAGGATCCTGCAGATGTGATTAAATTATGCACCTTGAATTGGAAGATCAGCCTGGTGCTATGGTTGAGTCTAATCCAAGTGTATGTGGGTCAGGGAAACTTTTCTGGTCTAGGCCAGAGTCAGAGGGAGATGTGTCTACAGAAGAATGGTCAGAGATGTGATATTGCTGAATTGAACATGAAGGGAGGGGGCCACAAACTAAGGAATGTGGGTGGCATCTAGAAGCTGGAAAAGGCAAAGAAACAAATTCTCCCCTAGAATCTTTGGGAAGGAAAGCTGTTGTGCTGATACCTTGATTATAGCTCAGTGAGAACTATGTAAGACTTCTAATGCACAAAACTATAATACACTCGAGTTGTTTTAAACTACTAAATTTGAGGTTATTTGTTACATCAACAATAGAAAATATGCTATGGGACATCAGTAGTGTACCATTACTGTCACAGACAGGAAGCTGAGATATAAAGTGATTAGGTTCTTGCCGGGGTTCACACAGCTATGTGGAATTCAGGCAAGGACACTCTCTTCAGAGCTCAGGTGCTGGTTATGCAATTCCACTCCTAAGGATTTTTTTTTTTTTAATTGTGGGGAGGAGGAAGAAGGCAGGCTTCTAGAGAAGCTCTCTGAAGGGAGTGAGTCATGTGGTTGCATAGTGAAGGGCCTGGTTGATTAAAAGGGAATCTCAGAATCCTGGCTTAGTGGAAACCAAAAATAACTGTCCCTCAGGCTAGGTTCATATTCTGTTCCTGACTAATGTTCCGTGGTTGCTGCTTTGATCACGACAAACTGATCTAATCAGTGTACCATAAACATGCTAAGCAGCTCTTTTCCACACTTGTAACTTAGCTCAAGCCACTACAGTACAGTACTCTTTTAGCCCCTTTTCTGCTGCTCACCCCTCCCCACCCCACTAGTGCTACCTTGGGGCACTTGGGTTCAAGGTCTTCTGAATGAAATCATAAATTGCCCTGGGTCTTTTGTATCTTTGTCATCAAGTGTCTTAATTTCTGATTTGATTTTTCTGGTGCTTAAAATTTATTTTGAAATTGAATGACCTCTGTGAACTTGCTTCAGGCAGAGGCCATGAATTCACTTGGAAAGGTCCTCATGGTCCTCAACTCTAATTTTTGTTTATTTCTCAAGTAAATCTTACTACCTACACTCAAAATTGTGTTTTCCTAAGTTCATGTTTTCCTTTTTCTGTGTCCCCACAACTCAAAGAGTACAGCAGGTCCTCTTGCTAAACATTCCCATAGTCAAATCCCGCCCTCCGCTCCCCGCCCCGCCCTTTTTAATTTCTTATTCTGAGAAAGGGTCTTGTTAAATTGCCCAGACTGGGCTCGATTTTGAGCTCGTAGCTGCCTCGGCTTCTCAGAGTGCTAGGATTACAGGCTTCTCGTACTTTTTAATATAGATTGAGGGTGACTAAAGGTCCTCTTCCTTCATTACGAGGCTACCTCCAGCGCAAAATAGAGAGTGAGGCACACAGAACACAAGAATATCTGTTAGAGTCCAAAGGCTCGTCTCCGGACTGCTAGGTGCAGGTCGCGCGGCAGAGCAGGAAGGGACGTCGCTCCAGCCGCGGTCGCGCTCCCAACTTGCCCCTCCCGCCCGCGCCCCGCCCCTCCGCGCTCGCGCCCCGCCCCTCCGCGCTCGCGCCACCTGCCGCGCGCCCCCGCCGTTCGCGCGGCGCCGCGCCTCGCTGGCTCCTCCGCTGCCAGCCAAGATGGCGGAGAGCGGCGAGGGTCTGGGCACCGTCCCGGAGCACGAGCGAATTCTGCAGGAGATTGAGAGCACTGACACCGCCTGCGTGGGACCCACTCTCCGGTAAAACGCTCATATTCCCGGGACCTGGGACCGCCCGCCACCTGCTCCTCGGGCACCGGGCGGGGCGTCCGCGCCGGCCGCGCGCTCACCGGCCAGACGGGTGGTGCGTGCGCGCGGCGGGACCCGGGCTGCGGCCCGGGCGGGGCCGGTGGGGCGGCTGCACCTGTCAGCGCGGCGCGGGCCGCCTCGGCCTAGCGAGCTGTCACCGCGCCGCCGGTGGGTGTGGTTGTCGCGGCGCGGCCCGCTTCGCTGCGCGGCCGCAGCCCGGGTCCCGAGGACACCTCTTGCCTGCCCGCGTCGGGCCGCCGGCGGGGCTGCAGGCGGTCTGGACGCGGCCGTCCCTGGGGTGAAGGTTCGCTGCCGGCAGCCGGCGGGACCGAGCTGCCCGGTCGCGCGCAAGTGGAAAACCTGGTGCGTGGACCCTGAAATCGAGCGGGAGACGCCTGCACCTTCCCATCGCGCGCGGCCAGAGTGGGCGAGATGGCAGCGTGGGCTGGAGGGAGGAGCCGATGCTCCTGGACTCGCTAGTATGAAGGTTCCCTGCAAGGCCCGCTTCTCTGGAGACGGAAGAGCTTTTCCTTATCGACAAACATCTCGTTAATTTTGCGTTCTTTTTCTTGCTGGTTTTAAAAAGGATCTCACCCACCTACTCCCTTTAAAAATAATACAGTACTAGATAATGAATAGTCCATGTCAGACTCCATACCTGCTAACCTAATAGAATATTGGCCAGTGTACTGAACTATTAAATTTCTAGGCAATCTCTTTGGGAATAAGTTCCTTTTAAATAGAAGGTTTCATCTTTTGCAGTGATAATAATAAACAAAATTGTGATTCACTTAGGGAATTTGAACTGTGTTTTATCGACAGTATTTGTTCATGATACACTTCCTAGAAATTGAGCCCTGTATGTTTTTGGACCTGTGGATGTAGTGTAAAGTGAAATTCACTTTGCCCTGACAGAATACTTTTTTTTTCTTTTTTAAACTAGTCCTGCCACTGATGAAGTGTAGAGACAAGGGCAAAAATTTAGCCTCTCTGGATCTCTATTTCTTATTTGTAGAATGGGGAGGGGAGGAGAGTGTTTCCATGTTCAGAAGGTCCAGAATATCAGGGACCTTGACTGCTTATGTTAATGCTGCTGTGGCATTAACATGAAGCCCGTAGTTAGCTATGTTGTAACTATTTGTCACATAAAGTTCCTCCTATGATATGATACAGCGTAATTAATTACTTTCTTTAATTTGCCAGCACGAATCTTTCTTGTAAAAGTTTAAACATTTGACAGAAATAGAGATCAGATCAAAAGGAAGCTGTGTTTGCCTCACTGCATTTTCAAACTGCAGTATATAGTATTGACTACTAGAGTAGTCAGTTTTTCAAAGTAGTGTTGATTATGAAGGAGATATTTCATCTTGCGAAAATGTGGGCGGTGTCCATGAAAAAAGATGAAATTAACTTTGAAGAAAAATTTGAATGAATGTATTTGAGTCTTGGAATGCTCGCAAAACAGAATACAGCATATATATTCGTGATGTTATTTTTCTGTTCTCTTTTGCTGTTCTGTTGGAACTCACTCTTTTTGTTAGTAAACCCCAGTGATTCATACTTCTGCAGTTTCCACTCATATTTATCCAGTATATATACTTGTCTTCTTATTTACAGGCAGACAGACTTTTCATATGTACATAGAAGATGTGGCTAGCAATCTGTTCTCTTGAGTAGTGTTAAATGCTACTATTCCCCCCCTTTTAGGTTTCACCAGCTGAAGTACTAATGTCCCATTTTAAAAAAGCTTTTATGTTGGAAAAATTTAATTTTAAAAAGTAAAATAGAGTTGAACACAGTCATACATATCTATAATCCCAGTTACTGAGGAGACCGAAGATGGATGATCACAACTTTGAGGACAGCCTGGGCAACTTAGCAAGATCCGATTTCAAAACTAAAAAAATAAGAATATATATAAAAGGGTTGGGGATGTAGCTCAGTGGTAGAGCACCCTGGGGTCGATTGATATCTAGTGCAACAAACAAAAACAAAACAAACTCCATGACTCTTGTATTTTGCATGCCTGCAAAACTAGCATCACATTGACAATACCATGGTCATGGAGGTACAGAGGCTTCCACTCCGATTGCAGATTGCAGATTGCAGAGGAAGGCCTGGAAACCCAGACAGTGTGTCACAGGGTTGGAGTCCCTTCTAGGAACTCTGGAGAGGATGATTCCTGAAGCTCTGAGAATAGGGCCCAAGCTACATTGGAGACCTCTGGAAGTTGGAGATACCAGGAATGTGGAGCATCTGAGAAAAACTTCAGGCAATGAGCAGATCAATCCCAAGAGGGAGGTCATGGGAGCTGCAGTTAGTAAGGCCATAGGAGTAGGGTTGGCCAAGCTCTTTGGAACTCGCCTCATGTCACTAAGTGCCATGGATGCCGGACATGTAGCTATAAGATTTAATGTTTGCTTTGCTGGGTTTTAGTCTTGCTTTGGTTTGATTCCTTCGTATCACCCTATTATTCAGTTTTGGAATTGGAATGTTTACCTTGGGCCATTTTATCTTCAGAACATGTACTCTACTTTTTGAATTTCACAGAGATTCACAGCTTAGTTTGCCTTGAGTCTCAAAGGAGACTTTGAACTTGGAATTTTGAGCAGTGCTAGAATTGTTGAGACTTTGAGGAAGGAATTGTACAACCATTTTGGTTGTAGAAAGAATAGTTGCATCATGTTAGGTAGAATTATAATCTTGTCTTTATTTGAAGATTAAGTATGGTTTAAAGAGATATGCTTGATTGTCAAGTTGAAAAAGGGTGGATTGTGACAGTTAAACTTGATTGTCAACTTGACTGGATTAAGAGATACAGGGAGATTAGTAAAGCATACTTCTGGATGTGTCTGGGTAGATCATTGAGGCATGACATTTGGCATTCTATCTGGTCTCTTTTTTCTCTGGACTCTTCCAAGCTCTCTGCTTCCCTGATACCATAAATTAAGCAGCTTTCCCCTGCCATGATGTTTGTGCCTTGGAGCCAAATAACTGTAGACTAAAGCCTTTGAAACTGTGAGCCAAAATAAACTACTCCTGTAAATCGTGTGTGTTGTATTTTGTCCCAGCAACAGAAAGCTGATTAATACAGTTTTTAACTGAAAGAGCTAGAAAAAGAAGAGCAAAGGAAACCCAAAAGAGGGAAGAAAGGTGATAAAAATTGGAATGAATGTAATGAAAAAAGAAATAGAAAAACAGAAAATCAGTGAAATGAAACCAAAAAACCAGCTGGTTCTTTGAGATCAGTAAAATTCACAAATCTCTAGATTGGGAAAAAAGGGAAAAGATACAAAAGCTACAAGAGAGGTGACATGATTACAAACTCTATGAATGTTTAAAAAGATACTATTGTGAACAACTTTATGCAAGTTTTGATAGTTTAACAGAAATGTTCAGACTTGTTGAAAGATACGAAGTATTAAAGCTCACTTAAGAAGAAATAGGCATCT
>PVJO010018016.1:0-37766 GCA_004026905.1 Hystrix cristata | reverse complement strand
CTTCATTTCTACTGTGAGTATCTGCACAGAAATACCTCCTTTGTATCAGTTGTTTAAGAATCTCTTCCCAAGTGGCCAGGCCTATGTTACGTACCATGTTCTGGTTGCCGCAGGGTAGCCAAAGAGAAAAGCTGACCCTACCACTGGACATCTGTGGGAAGAGATGGGGATGTACCTCACACCAAGATTCTCAGGAACCTCCCAGACAATGAGAAGTGTTTGGTTGTGGGACTGCCCGAGCAAACAAGCATCGACCAAACCAATATCCATACAGACCAACATTACTGCGTAGGAGAACAGGAGATATGAGCATAAAGCAGGGCAGACAATTAAAGATATAGAGAATAAAAAATAAAGGTTAGAGAAAGGAGTTGTAGGGTAAGTCTTCAGTATTTTTCCTGCTACTTAAAAGAAAAACAAAACCAAATCTTAAAGTCAGAGTGTTTTAGCTCATCCTGCTTCTGAAAGCAATATCTAGGCCAAGGCATACATTTGGTGCATTGTATGCACAAAACAAAACAAAACAAAACAAAAAATGTCTCAAGAGAAGGCAAGAGAGGAAGAGAGAGGAAGAGAGAGGAAGCAAACAAAAAAGAGAGAAAAGAGGAGCATAAAATGTGTAGTCCTGTTGAATCTACACTGTGGGCTGCTGTGGGTCAGTCCCACTTCTACACTCTAAGGAACTTGGCAGAACAGGCCTTAGAATCACTCTCCTGAGCAGTGGAAGAGATAGTCTGTCCAATCTCTTACTGGCTAAGATTGCCCTGGCGTTTGTAAATCCAAGATGGCTTCTTGCAGGAAAGCCCCACTGCAGAAGGCAGAAAAGAAGCAGAGCTAAGGACATAGATGCTGTGAAAATCTGGTTATTAGTATAAGGGTTCAGAGTATAAGGTATGAAGAGAGAATGTGAAGCTGAGTATGAGAGATGTTCAAATACAGATGGATACTTCCAGTGTCAAAATGTGTATATTGAGACTATGACCTTGAATGCCCTTGGTTTCTGTATGGCAGGACAGGACTGAGCTCATACAAGACAATTTGTAACAATCTGCTGGCAGTGTAGACTTTTCACAGCTGGACAGATAGTTTGCACCCTTCATCCTTCAGTGCCAGAGGGTACACTGAGAAAAGAGATGTTGTCTAAGGAGATAATTAGAGGAGGGGATCTTGGACTGAGACTCTCACTCCTCTTGAAGGTGGCATTGGGGAGCTGCTTAGAGCTACAGCAACAAATCTCTGGATTGAGGTGGTCCACTGTTGGCTACTCTCCTCTCCAGAACCCATCCAATCACAGTTATGTTCAGCCTCAAAGATCCTTCTAACCTCTGTCATCATGGGCACCATATGCATTTTCAGTTGATACTATCTTTTTTTGATTTCATGAAAAACAAACAAGAGAGGCCAAACCAGTTAGTATTTCTTGCATCTGTAAAGAAAAGTTCTACAGAATCTACCTTAGAGCCTAACGTGGAGCTGAAGTCCCATTTGTGAACAAGGCTCAGCCATATCCAGGTTTACAAATAGGTCAGGCAGTGCAGACCTGCTGCACACTTAGGTGCGATGTCAAAGAAGATTGCAAGACCAAGTAGAAGGGTCAGAGAAGTAGGCAGAGATCCAGCTAAGGTGAGTTCTGGCATCCCAGGGAGAAGAGGGCTTCAAGAGTTAGTCAAGAATTAGGGATCAAATTCTTGCTGTAGAATGATCAAAATGTCCTGTACCACAGTAGTCTCAAAACTGGTCTCTCCCATTGCTAGCCTTATTTTTTAATAAAGTTTGTGGACCATTACTCCTTTTATATTCAGGGTGAAGTCTTTCCCTTGATTTCAAATGGGCATCCAGACAAAGATTGAGAAGAGAAACACTGGTAGCAGAGGTACAGCAGAAGAACCTGAGGAGCTCCTGTTGCACAAATATTTAGTCCTGCCAATGCACTCATTTTATATAAGCCCTATTTTTCATGCAAATAGGGATAAAATGTGACTAGGACCTAAATGGTAATGCCATGCTTCATCTAAGCATAGATCAATTAGAAGAGCTGGGTGTACAGTTGCCGTGGGCATTTCTCATTTAACGACCCGAGGGCTGCATTACTGTGAAGGAGCAGGGGAATAAGAAAACAGGTGTGGAGGGAGGGAGGAGAAAATACAGTCTGAAGGAAAGAACAGAAATGGACAAGCTTCCCTTTCCTCTGCTTTTGACCAAAGGAATGCAAAGTTCATTAAGCTGAAGTTTTCCCTGCACAGACTAAGATGCAATCACTTCTTCAAATTACTCAGATTTCAGAAGTGAACAGCTTATTCCTTAATGACACTTTTCCTCAGAAGTGCCCTGGACTGGGCGGTAAAGCCATGGAACAGCAGTATGCATTATTCATCAGCTCTGCAAAGAGTCTGATCATCCCTTCTGCTGTTAATGGCCTGTAAATAGTTGCTTTTGACAAGCACATTTAACGCCAGCAAGAAGGGGAGTTGGAGGAGGGAGGAGAACACAAAACTTGAAATAACAGGGCTAGCAAACAGTTTGGAGCTCACTTATTATGTCAGATGGGAGCTGGGCCTAGAGGGACCTTCCAGTCTAACACTAATGGCAATTAGGTGTCCAAATGTCCTTGAAGAACTGGGGAGTGAGAATCAAACCCTAAGGTAGAAGATGAGGGTGGGGGTAGTGATGGCTTGTGGGGTGCTACGGTCTGATCTTCAATGTGCCTCAAAGGCCTACAGGCTATAGGCTTGGCCACCAGGCTATGGTGTTCTCGCAAGGTGAGGCTGATTTGGAGGAAGTTAAGTCTTTAGGGATGTGTCCTTGAAGTGGATATCGGAACCCAACTGCCCTTTCTTCCTCTTCACTTCCTGGCACCATGCGGTGAGCTCTTTCCTCCACCATGAGCCCCCACCATAATGTACTGCTTTGGACCAGGCCGAAATCAACCGGGCCGGGTGATGGTAAACTGAAACCTCTAGGTGAGCCAAAATTATCCTTCCTTCTTTTTAAATTCATTTTTCTCAGCTATTTTGTCCCAGAGACAGCAATGTGACTAGCACACAGAAGAACACATGTGAAGACCAACCATGATAATAGGCAGAGAAATCATACAGCCTTCATCTCAAGCAGTCTTTACGCACAGCCCTTCCTCTGTTCCTCCTTTCCTCTTGCCTCCCTTGTGCTCCTGTGAGCTGACAGTCTTCTCCCTCCGAACTTCCTTTACCCTCCAGGACCCCCATCTGTGCACAGAAGAAAGAGACCTGGGTTTGCTCCAGAGATATTGCTGGCCACTGCATTACAAATAAGGTGTTTCCGAGCCTCGGTTTTCTCCTTTGGTCATGGAATTCAATAACACCCTCTCTCAAGATGATTATGGGACTTGAATGGGTAAAAATTGGTAAAATCTCTGATAAAGTGCCCAGAAGACATTCAGTTCTTAGTAAACACTGATGTCCTTGATCTTTTCCTCACCTGTAAGTCAGAAGTTACACCTGTTCCACCTCTGGGTGTACAGTGGAGGTCAGACGAGACAAGTTTGATAGAGCAACATAGAATTTTTTAAGTAGAGTAAGTTATCTTTTTATGTCTAGATATATGTTAGGTACTTACTTAGGCTCTCTGCACTCATTTCCCTGAAACTGGACAGTCGTGGCTGGAAAAATGGCACTGACAGGTGGCATACAGAGACCTGGTTAAAAGGCAGAAAGGAAGCCAGCATTTCTTTGGCCAGCCCCAGAATGTTCAGGAATCATTCGCACCCCCCTGGGTGTGACTCCTGCCTGCAGGTGGTAGGACCTCAAGCCCAGTCTTTCCTTGTCATTTCCGGGAAGTCTTCAGATTGTTCCACACAAGTCATTCTACTATATTCTGCTCCAGGCCCCTTACTGATGTCGCTTGCTAAGAACTAGATTTATTCATGAGAAAATGACTTCCATCCTAACCGTACCATCCCCTTTGGGCCTCCCAAAGTCATTCGCCCAAATGGCGATTCCTTCTCTTCCACACTCACCATACCAGAGACAAGACATGTTCCAAGAAGAAGACAAAACACCTCCTCACCAACTCCATGTAATATTTTGTCCCACGCAGAGTTTCAGTCAGATAGGGTGCCAAGGGAAAAGTTTTTCACCTCAATCTCCTTTTCCCTGCCTCCCTCCAAACCTTGTCCAAGGAGATCTGAAAACAGCATCCAGCTCTCTCCACATCCCCATCCCTGCCTCATCCAGGTCCCTATATCTTTGCCTTCAAGCACTTAGGAAGCAAAGTCCTCGGAGGGCTTCTGTTCCTCATCCCTCCACACACACACACCACGTAGACCCTCCCGTGTACACTAACAGTGCTACTGGCTCACAAGTATCTGCACATTACTCAGCTACAACCACAGTATATAGACAGCCCCACAAGCCTGATTCCACCCATAAGATACAAGATGGTTCCCATTCTCCCAGGAAGACTCTTCCTCTGTTAGCCTATTTTCACCTTCTTCGCTTTTAAACTGTCATTCAAGTGAAGTGTGTTCCTTCTCCCGTGCAGTGACAGCTAGAGCATTCTAAATAATGCAAAGACAAACCTGTATCTAATTTATTTTCAAAGCAATAGCTACTTAGTGCTTGCTTTTTACTGTTGGCTCCATGGATGAAGGATACATGATTTTAAATGGCTCCATGCAGGGATTTGGCATCAGGGGCTCATCAGAGTGTGTGGACTGTGTGCAGTTCACAGGTCTACACTGTAGACTGCCAATTTTCTCCTTCAAGTTCACCCTTTTTTTCAGTCAAACCTAGCAAAAGTGATCTTGGTGCCACTTGATTCAAAAGACTGCTCTATCATGGACCAGGTAACTTAAATAAATTAGAACTGAATGATCCCTTACAGAGAGGAAACCAAGGGAAAGTTATAAAATGAAAATTATGGAATTATAACCTTTTATACCATCACTACTTGCAGCTCTTTGGGTTAAAGGTAATAGATCTCAGTGTAGACACCTCCTTGTATTTACATTTTTATTTGCACTGCTTCCTTTTTTTGTGTTTTTGTTTTTTTGTTTTTTGTTGTTTTTTTTTTTTTTTTTGCATTGTCTCCTTTATCTCACCTTTCATCTGCATTATATTTCAGACAACCATTTCTTCTTTTTTGCCAATACTGGCCCTGTGAGAAGGTCTTCTTTCTGGAATCTTATTTCAAGGCTTCGTGAGGTCATTTAAATGAAATGAAGTGGGGGCCGTGTTCTGCACATTTATTTTTCTCCAACCAATTCATACATTGCTCTTCAGGACACCCTCAGTTTCAATCACTAGAAGATAATATTTATTTTCTTTAAAAAGAAAGATTCTTAATCACCCTTTGAGGGGCAGAAAGTTGCCTCTGGAAAGATTTTACGGTAAAAATAATACAACAACAAGATCTGAGATAGGAAAGATAAATGTGTGTATTTGGTTCCCTCTCTAAGGCAAAATGGTCTTTAACCTCACTCTCAAATGTTATAGTTTGTGTCCTTGGACTTCATAAACAATTTCTTGGTTTACTACTGAACCTATATGGAAGAATCATGTTTTATATTGTGGTAAAATGTATATAAAATTTACCATTTCAATCACCTTTAAGCGCACAGTTCAGGAGCATTAAGGATATTCACAAAGCTGTTCACCCATCACCACCATCCATCCCCAGAGGTCTGTGATCTTCCCCAAATGAAATTCTACTTTTACTAAACAATATCTTCCTACTCTCCCTCTCCAGCCCCTGACAACCACCCTCTGAATGAATATGACTGCTCTAGGTACCTCATAGAGAAGAATCAGACAATATCTGTCCTTTTATGTCTGGATTAATTTTTAAATGATAACTTCTAAATTGAAGCTAACACAGGTAGAAGGAGATACTTGACTTTGAAAGTTGCAGCCCTCGGCTGAAATCCCACCTTAACGCTTCCTCCCCCTGTAATCTCCTAAGGAAAATCCTTTAAACCTGTGTCTGCAGCAACCTCAAATGATAGAATTACTAAATCTGGGTTGTGTGACTATCATGAGGATTACGGTGTCCTCAACATGGCATGGGATATGGAATGAATACGCTCTAGACACAGTTCTTCTTCCTGCTAGTAAGCCTAAGGAATTTGAGATAAAGCCAGATGTCTAACTTTCAAAATACTAAAGTCTTAACTTGCCTATCTGATACAAACTAAAATAGATTCTCTTCACAATGGGAATGAGTATCTTCCTCAGAGTTATTGTGCCAATAAAATTAAATATGAGGGCTCCATATATAAAATTCAATACCAGTTGATCCAACCTCAATCAGACAGTTTCTAGCACGGCACCAGGTCTGGGATCCGTATGTTGAAAGTGCCAGCATGTTGGCATCCCGGAAACAAGAAGGGAGAAAAAAATGAAACACAACTCACAGCATAAAATACAAAGGGTACAGACTCATAAAACCTTTGTACTTCCTGCAATAAAAATACTACTGAACAGAAACATATGTTTGACAGAATCTTTTATTTTGTTGTTGAAATAAAGGTCACCTACACTAGTGTTACTGTTTCACACAACTAGTAACTATTCTTGCCCTATGAATCTTCTTTTACACCGATAGAATTTTTATTTCACTATATCCTGGGTTCAGGTGTGGGAGTGAAACCTTATTCTTGCCTTCCAGCCAATGCAATGAAACTTCCTCTCAGGCATATTATTATTCCTCTTGAGCTGCACTCCACTTCGGACATTTCTGAGCGAGCTTGATTCCAACGAAAGTAGGCTGTTTTGCAACCAGCATAACCTAACTTCTCACTTACGGAGTTAAGAGATTTGAAACCTGTTCTTCATGACAGGGAAGACACAATATGTATGAGTCCTGCAGAAACTTATCCACAACAAAGTTTGCGCTAGATCCAACCAAGTCAAATATTTACTATTTTAGATAGATAGATAGATAGATAGATAGATAGATAGATAGATAGACATTTAAAATGAATTTACTCATAAAATCACAGAGGAAACACACATCTAAGTCAGACCCTGGAAGAGGAGCTGGGGTTTCAGCAGTGGGGTAAGATGAGTAATAACCTCCATACGTATCAGGTCCTGACCTCTGGCTCCTCTCAGTGTTATTTTAATTGAAAAAAAAAAAAAACAGCCTTTTCAGATGTGATGAAGACATTGAGATTCAGAGATTATCCTGGCTTATCTGGGTGGGACCTACATGCAATTACATGTGTCCATATGAGAAGGAAACTCAAGATCTGACACAAGAGAGAAGAAAGTGACAGAGACAGACAGAGAGCATGCTGGTAATGCAAGCACAAGCCAAGAAATGCTGGAAAACCCCAGCTGGAAGACGCAAGACGAAGATTCTCCCCTGCATCTTCTGGTTGAAGTGCAGCCCTACAAATGCCTTGAATTCAACCCAGTGGATACAGAACAGTTTTGGACTTCAGCCTTTAGAATTAAGAAGGACTACATTTCTGTTTCTTAAGCCACACATCAGTGGTAATATGCTCCCAAGTGATAAGAAACTAATGCAAGCGTATAAAAAAGAGGTGCAGTCTTTTCTCTCATAGATTTTCTCCCTTCCTTCCTTCCTTCCTTCACTCTCTCCCTCCTTCCATCCCTCTTTCTTTCTCTTTCTTGGTTTCTTTATTTTCCTTTCTTTCTTTCTTTCTTTCTTTCTTTCTTTCTTTCTTTCTTTCTTTCTATCTATCTACACAGTCTCTTTGTAGCTCAGGCTGGCCTCAAACTATCTATGTTGCCCAGGTTGACCTTGAACCCATGATCCTTCTGCCTAAGCCTCCTAAGTAGTAAGACTACAGACATACACCTCCATGTATTGCATGGCCCTCTCATGGATCTTAATGCCTAGGAGAGAAGATAGAAAATTAAATAAGTATTGAAAAATAACATATGATAGGTATAATGATAGGAAAGGCAAGAGTACTTGAAGATCATGTTAGCAGGGGCCCATAAACTAGCACTGGAGGTCAGAGAGGCCCATGCTGAAAGTGCTAAATGCAAGAATTTAAGATCAGAAGTTAGCAGTAGTTACATGAAAGGTGTGAGACCATCATGGAAGTGTGTCCCTACCTGTGCGAGAGGCCATGGAGAAAATTCCACACCCTACTCCTGAAAACAGCCCAGGACCTGGAGCAAATTGAGAGGATGAGGTAGAAAGGTAGGCAAAGATCAAATCATGTAAGCACTTGAAACCGTGCCAAGGACTCTTATAGGAAGCATTTTAAAAGTAATAGGGAGCCACTCAAGGTTTGTCAGTTTGATTTTGTAATGGATAATTTTTTTTTTAACTATGAAGCACAAATAGACTGAGCTGGAGCAAGATCAGCTGGAGTGGCTGTGGCTATAAAAACCAAGGCAAATAATAACTGTGACTTGTACCAAGAAAGAGGACAACTGAGGCTAGAGAGGAGTGAACCCTTGCAGGAGAAGTTGAGTTGGTAGCGAGGCTGGGACTGTGTGGGTGATCGGTATATATATGGCAATATTGATCTGGTCACCATCTGACCTGGAGAGGCAGAAGTGGGATTCTCTGCCTAGGAAGAGGGGAAAGAATGAGGAAAGAGGAAAAGGCCCAGGACAGAAGCAAAAGGAACACTCAGTGAATGCCAGTTCCTACAAAGCACCACTAAGATGATAGCTCCACCCATCAAACAACCTCTCCATTACTCAAAAGCCTCCGAATCCTGGGACAAATTTTTGTCCAAAAGTTTCTTAAGGAACATGCTTACACAGTGCCTCCCAATTGAATTTGCCCTTTAATTCGGCAATAAGATAATAAACATTGCAGAAATAAGAGAATGAGCAGAAAATAGTAGCTGCATTCATTGTTCACAGTATTAAAAATAGATATGCCAGATTACACCCAAGTGCAACAATACCCACATTCACCATGGTGACTGGTTATTGGCTTCCTGTTGTGTGTTCAGTGTTTTGTTTGGCCTTTATGATGTCGTTGGGAAGAAGACCCTGCACTCAAGGAGCTGACCTTTGAAACAAAGTTCTTTGGGAGTGAGAACAGGTTGTTCTGGGTAAGGTGCAACAGGAGATGCAAGGAGCCATGGCTCCTACCAGGCCGAGACAGGGACTGAAGACATTTGAGGAAGCTGTTCAGACAAGGAAACTTCTAATTTGAAACCTGGTAAATGAAAGAAAAATTCTCCAGCTAAGGGAAGGGCATAGAAAGCAGGACACATCACATGATAATGATTCAGAGATTTTATTTAAAAAGAAATAGTAGTTGATAACTTCAGAGAATGGCAAACCAAATTATGTAGCCAAAACGCAAGACAGGGAGAGACCCTGAAAAGCTCAACTGCTGTGCAAAGTGGTTTGAATTTGTTATTTCTGCCCAACCAGAAGTGAACTGTCTTGATCCAAGCAAACTGGTGAGTAGTTGCGCACTACAGGACCAGATTCACTCTTTAGCTAGAAACCTCCCTTTAGGGAGGGAACATACCAGGCGATGAGTGAGACTTCCCAACCCTGGAGCTCCAAAGGCCTTCAGACAGCTACAGGCCCCTCTTGTCTAGACCTGCACAGCCAACCTATGTGACCACGGTAATTCCTTCTGAAATTGGGGATTTTTCTGACCTGAGACCTTGCACTGCAGCTAAAGGACAATCAGAAAGTACACTACTAGGGTAAAACTACAACAATGAAAAGATTTCATTTCATATTTATACGTACATTTACGGGTCTTTCAAAATTCTGATTTTCCTTTTGCAGTGCAAAAGCTTTTGTAGCACTTTGGAATCAGGAAAAGGAAGATAGGTTTTAGGGATCCCCGGCTAATTATTTTATCAGCCACCCATCAACACAGCTTCAGGCTTCTACTACATACTTGCGAAACCTTGATAAATATAAGCCTTTAACCTTATTCTCATAATGAAAGATCAGACCATTGTCATGTATCAAACAATAGAAAGATCCTTCTGTCGCTCACTGCTTTCTGTTACAGCCAGTGTTCTGTTTGTCTCCGAGTAAAATATTTACTTGGGAGAAATTTTACAGCAACACAGAGCCATAATCTTTCTTCAGAATGATGAATTTCAAAGGCCAAGACTTGTATGATAAAATTCCACTATATAATTTAATGATTTAGAAGAATGGTTTGGCCATGGTTGAATTTATAGACTCTTTATGTGTTAGGGAGCAGACATGAGCTCAGACTTCACCCATGATGAATAGGTCCAGGGGCATGAACAGCAACTATTCATACAAGGCCAGGGTCTCCTCAGATCGTTCCCTGTTTGGGTCAAGATGTACACAGACTATTGCAAATTCTATCATCACCTATTAAAAATGTAAATACCACAAGGTGGCCAAGTCCATAGCTTAAAAGAAAGAAAGTTTCATGGCTTCTTGCCCTCAGCCCTCAGACCTCTAGTGCTATGATGTAATCCTGGACACAAACTGGCTTTTAATGTGATGTAGGTCATTCTCCAAGCCAACTCTAGAGAGGTCCAAGGGCACAGGCTATGGGACATCTTTCGGTGCCCAGACGTGGTCCAGGATTGACATAATCGCTGGGGCTCTGAAGCTTTGGGTAACAACTACGGCCACCCATAAACGGCAGCATCTGAGAACTGTTTTTCAATTCTGGGGTGTTGTCCTTGGTTTTTAGAAAAGACCATTTCCCCCCTTTTCACTCACTGATGTCTATTTTTTGTTCTTTCCTGGTAATTCTAGGAACAAAGCAAAAACAAAGAAACATAAGACTGCATCAACCTAAGCAGGTTATTTTTAAAAGCCAATAACTTAGCGGATATGCTGTATCTACGCAAAGTCAAATGGCAAAGCAGACTGAATTCCCCACTGTTCTCTCCAATTTAGTGGCAGCAGGACACTTGGGGAGTTATTTTAAATTTCTATAACAGAAAATAATTAAAACACTTATTTTAAATCTTTAAAGAGACCGAAAGTATAATAAACGAAGATCAGCAATCAAAAAGAGCAAACTCTTGATCAGCAATCAAAAAGCCCCTCTAAATAATACTTAGAACAGAATTTACCTCCTTATTTTGATAACTTCCACAAAAGAAGACATTAGAAAGGTTGAGAAGGTGAGTGGAGTTTGGACCAAAACAAAGGAAAATGCAGGTAAAGAAAGGGAAATAATATATAAAGTAACTGGCATTCATTTCCCAGCAGGTGAGTGTCAGGGATTACTCCAGGCACCTCCGTCTTACCTCGCTTCACAGGAGAGATCAAAAATCAAGTTCCAGCAAGGTGCAATTTACACAACAATGCACAGATACTTATCAATTTGAGTCAGGATCCAAATACAGGTGTAGAAATCACCCTTCCTTCTCAGTGTTTCAGCCTGGTTCCTCTATCATCTGGTCATCTGATTTCTAACCAATCTCTCCTTGCATTATTAAAACCTACCTGAATACAAATTGCAAATGGCTGTTCCTCATTAAACATCAGGGCAGAGGGAGAAGAGCTCACTCACGCTGTGGGCGTGAGTGGAAGGAGGGAAAAGGAAGAAGCGGAAGATGGAAGGAGAGAAAAGTGTAGAAGGGTGGGACGACAGAGAAGATCTGCTAGTGTAAACTCCACTCCTTGCCTGTGACACTCCACTTCCGGCCGGCATTCAATGTGCACTGCACCCCTCTCCCCTCTATCCCCCTACTCTATTTGACATTTTACAGACAGCATGTTTGAGCTCTTCTTCCCAGAATCCTTCACTTCCCAGTCATGCCTCCACAGAGCACAACCATTGAGGGCCAAAAACAAGTGGCATGGAGGCCACAGAAGTGACATGGTGGGATTCAAGTCATCCCAAGTAGACTACAGACTAAAGACACATTTCCATGCTTACCAGGAAAAAAAAAAAAGTATGGTAAGAAACATATTTGAAGAAATACGGCATACCTGGAGATAAGATAACTTATTTCAGGAAATATTTCTAGAATTTATATTGTCCAAAAATGAACCAAAATTTCCATAAAAAAAGATTTATTTAAGCCAAAAGAAATATATGGCATTAGGAGTATTTGTCTTTGGGTTAACAAAAGCACTGATTTTTTTTTTAAATTTCATTAATTTTAGATTTTCTAAAATGAGTATGTTTCATTTTAACATGGAAAATTATAAATAAATTTCAGTTTCCGAAGCAATAGGAAAAATATTCCACTCTGAGAAATTCATTCTGAAAATACTTTCAGGGGATTTTGTGATATATGCACCATGTGATATTGCTTTCAAGATTATCTCTGACATAGATTGAATTACGCTGGTCAATAAATTTTGGTACAGGGAGGAATTTTCCTAAAGGCTTCTTGGCAAGAGTCTTACATATTTTTACCTTTCCCTCGGAGAGTCTGTGGCAGGGCTCTTCCTCATTTGTTCCTATCTATCAATTTCTTACATTTGACAGAGATGCCACAGGACAAGAATTCAGCTGCTTCCAACCTAAGCTGCCCCAAGCCATGCAACGTGGCTCCTTCTAAATCATAGCAAAATGTCTGACAAAGTCAAGAAGACTCCAAACTGAGAAGCAGAGAGAGCCTGACCGAGATAGAAATGTAAACAGCTGTTATGTCAATTACATATGATTTTTCTTAGTTTTGGATTCACAGAAAATTGGCAAGGAGGCTACAGAGAGTTCCATTGTGGCTTATACCCAGTTTTCCCCTATTATTAATACCTTACATGAGGATGGTATGTCACAATGAATAAACTAACATCAATACATTACTATTAACTAACGGCCATACTTTATCTGTATTTCCTCAGTCTTTATCCAATGTCCTCTTCAAGAACTTATCCAGAGTCCACAGCCCATTTTATCTGCTTAGCTCTGCTAGGCTGAGAAAACTTGTCTATTGCCTGTTAACATTTTCAAACCTAGACGAGCTAAGAGCTGTCAACTGTTGCTGTTGTTCTAATACTTCACAAACTTGTGCGTGACTAAATATCCCAGGAAGGTATCTGAATCCCTAACATGTGTATAACCTACCAAGCCCCTTTCCTAATCTAAGCAAATTAGAAAATAAAAGGAAGAAATTTGCAACATATGTGCAGAAGAATAAGTGTCCTTTATTTTGCACAGATGTCTGATAAATTCTAGAGAGGTAAAAAGCACATCTGGTTGATATCCAATGCTTTATAACAAGTAGAATTCAAAGCCAAGCTCCACCCCATAGGAGAAAACAGCAATCAGCCAAATGCCTGATGTGGTAAAGGAAACAGGATACGCCGTGTCATCAGGCATACAGCACCTAGCATAGTCCCTGGCACATGTTTTGAATGGGTAAACATAAAGGAATGAACATGGGCCTGGAAGTGACTGTGGATTGGGCCCCCATGCGGCAAAACTTCATTTCGAAGGCTGAGATGATTCATGCGCAAAGTGAAATCTACCATCAACTCAAGAACATAAACTAAATGCAGAGCACTGTGATTTTGTTTTTGGTCAAGATTATAATTTTAAAAGGACATACACCATAGACCATAAAAGGTTATCATGAACTGCTTCTATTTAGACATTGTGAAGACTTTACTGAGGTATTTAAACTCTTTGAGAGCTAGCTTCCTTGATCGTGTAATGCAGATGGTAACAGTTACTGTGTTAATTTTCTGAGAGAATTAAATAATGTCCCATTGAAAAGTAGCTGGTGATAAAATATCATCATCTTCATCATCATTACCATCATCTTCTCTGATTTCATCATCAACGATAAGAAAGCCTTCATTTCAATTGCTGCTCAAGTCTACCTTGTGCCAAAGAGGAACCACTCCTAACTGCTTGCTCCTTACCACCATCTCTCTCCCGCACAGCATTTGCACCTCTGGAGCAGTCACATTATGCCCTGAGAAATGTCAGGCAAGTGCCTAACTATCTTTAAGGATGCATCTCAAAAAGTATCTTTCCTCAAAATCTTTTATGTGCCCCTTTCTGGGGCCTCTCACACCAAATTGATATCAACTCTTTATATAAGTTAATATGATGTTATTTCAGCTATTGAATTTCTTGCCTCTGATCACTCCACTGAGAGACCTGGAAGAGCAGGACAGGAAATGTATTCATCTCTGTACACCAAGCCCCGAACATCCTGTCTTTGTGAGTTTCCCAGGGCTGGTACAACAAACAACAGACAGTCCCCCACTTATGATGGTCTAAATTACGTTACTTCTACTGTATGAGGGTGCTTTGGATTGTGTTCTTTTCCAGACTAGGCATATAAGGCATGATACTCTTAGAATGGCAGCAATCTGAGCTTTCAGTCAGCCAAAATGTCACAACAAGAAGTAACCTGTGCTCTGCAGTCTTCTGTGTTGCTAAACTGTGATGTTGAGTACTGAGTAGATTAGGTGTATTGAATGCTTTTTGCACTTAAGGATATCTTCAACTTACAATAGGTTCTCAGAGATGTAACCCCATCACACTACATGGAGCATCTGTACCACACACTGTATGGCTTGAAACAACAGAAATGTGCTACCGCACAGTTCTAGAGGCTGGCAGTTTAAAATCATGGTGTTAGCAGGACGTGGTGCCCTGTAAATTGCAGTAAGGCCACCTCCCCACAATATTGCACTATGACCTCATTTTACCTCACCTCTTAATTGCATTTGCAAAGACCTTATTTCTTTTTTATATTTTAATTTTAAAGTGACAGCTTTATTGAACTAAAATTTGCATACTATACAATTTATAAATTTAAAGTGCATGATTCAGTAGATTTTAGCATATTTACAGAGTTGTACCACCACGACCACAATAAAATTTAGATCAATTTTGTTATCCCAAAACAAAACACTCTACACACTAGCTACCATCTCCCAATCCTCCCCTACTAAATCTAGGCAACCGCTGAGTTGCTCTCTATCTGCGTAGATTCAACCCATAACCATTGTCTAACACAAAGAAGCAGCTCTGTGGCATCCTAATGGAGAACAGATAAAGCAACAACTAACTCAGCAAAATCTGTATTCTTGATAACCAGGTACAGACATACAGGTGGTAACTTGTTCTTCTATAACCACAATTATGCTTTAAAACCCTGTGGTTTCTCGGTACCCACAGATTTCTGCCTTTTTAAATCCATGATTAAATAATCCCATGCTAAGTCTCACAGTAATTCTCTTCCAGGGCTCTGTATTTGTATCCAATTATGGAAAGCCCAGGCCAGGGCCTAAAAGGCATAATTTTAAAACCATTTATTTCTTTCTGAGTTAGCTGCTGCATGGAGCATACTAATTAGATGGGTCTCCGTTCACCTGTGTAACTTTAATAGCTGGAAGGCACGAAAGAGCCTCGCAAAGGAGCAAAATGAAAGGAAGTACCGTACTGCAAATCACACAACAGCCTAAGCTGTCTGCTACACTAGATTCTAATCTGCACGTTTCCAATTTCTTTATCTCACTTCAAAATCCTAGAGAGGCAGCAGTGACTTCCAAGCATCGAAAACTGGACTATCACTAGATGTTTCATTTTCTTGGCCAGATACACACCGACTTTACACACACAAGCACACACACTCATGAATTTTCCTCAAGCCGGCAAATGAAGAACACAGCCAGCCTGCTTGATACTCTCTCGTTCTTTATCCCACTTGGCTGGCATGTTAGGCTAAATTAGGTTATCTGCTTGCAGCTTGGGGGAACGTGAAGGAAAAAAGAAAAAGACACCAATTCCGGCATTAAAGAAATGATTAAAGCCACAGGCAACTTCATGCACAGTTACTTGTACTTATAAAAACAGCAAAGCATAACATCCTAAGAAATGTTTGCAACTCTTCTCCTGCCGAGCATAAGAATCATGTGGGGCAGAGGAGGAGAGGTGAGACCAGGGTGTAGAAAAACACCTCTCTGATGTGCTGTTTCTGCAGAGCGTGAAATTCTAGTGCTTCTTGGGATGTTGGTTATCGTTCTATCCACCCTGGTTCTATCCACCCTGGTAAAACGAGATTGGTTATGGACCAAAATATCAGCCAGGAGCTCTGTTCTATCACTAAGCTGAACTGAAAAACAAATACGATAGATAATTCACTTCTAGAAGGAAATACAATTTCCAATACCATCATTTAAGAACTAAAACAACAGTTCTCCCCTCGTATTGGTCACTGATTATATGGCAGATTCTAGGCTGAGGGTTGAGTACACAGTATTCATTTGTTCCTGTCAAGTAGACAGTTTTTAAACTCAGATGAGAAAATCAGAGTTCTGGGAATTTTATTCCCTTGTGCAAAATGATACAGACTGTCTAAGTGCCTGATTTCTAATTCATGTTTATGTGATCCAAATGTTTAGGTTCCTAAGAATCTGTCACACATAATACACATTCCCAAGGCTCAAAGAGTAAGGACAAAATGACCACAGTAAACAATGCTGTTCAGAAAAGAAATAATGAAGGGTGCAGACTAGGGGAAATTCTGACTCTACGTGGGGACATGAGTGCTCCTAAGATAGATCCCAGTTCTTGCCCTTCAAAAAGCACCCGTGAGTCTCTTTCTTTTTTCAGCCTTTGGCTTTACCCTTTTTAAATTTCTTCCTTTTCCACTGTCTTGCATGATTCTATCTTCAGTAGACATTGGAGACTCAGGCCTCCAGAGGGCTACACATCTTTCTCGATCGGCTTCTGAGTCAAGGAACTTAAGCAGTCAAGGGTTGCTCTGAATATGAAAGAATCCATGTGCATCCTCTGTCACAACAGTGTAATTCACTTATAAATGTAGCAGAGTCTTTAACCTATTGACTGCAGTCTGTTCCACATGCCAATATTCACACTCACAGTTCTTTTCTATACATACTTTTATGCTTATTATATTTCTTTGTCATCACTGGGTCTTGCTCTCTTTTAATGCCAAGTATTATGAACTTTCCTAGACTTTAATGGGAGTGCAACGTATTTAGTATCATTAAGCTGAGACATTTTATCTAGGTACAAGGTTAAGTGGATGCTGCATCTTAATTGGATTTTATTACTGTTAAACACCAATATCACTGATTTGTTCCTTGTTAAAAAGATGAGTTCTGACTGGCCATTTTTCACTTTTAATTTTATCTTTTACAATGTTAGGTTAATATTGTTGCTTCTTTCTGCCCTACACATTTCTGAAATACGACTATTCCATTATTTTCTTGCTTGTAAACTGGCCTTTTTTTTCTGGTCTCATCTCATTGTGATGGGAACTTGCCAGATACATCCAGCAGCACACACCACACAATGCCGTTTCTCATCTTTTCTGCTAGGGTGACAACTTCATTAGTTCAATTTGTCCTCCGGTCATCAAGAACAATTTTAGACAACTTGCACCCTTGTGCTGGTCAGTGTCATTATGCCAATCTCTAGAATTTCAGATTTCTGCCCTGGGAATGTCTGGTTTCTAAGTGATTAGTGTTTTGTCATTCGGAATTGGGGATCAGGCCCTGAGGCCTGAAGCTTAGCCTAGGAGATGCATGTGCATCACTTGCGTTTTCACATCAGTGGCCAAACCGAGTCTCATGGTCACATCTCAACTCAGAAGGACAGGAAAGTAGTCTCACTCTGTGTGTGTTCAAGAAAAGAGCCAGAAATAATTTTTGGATCCTGCAAATGCCTACAAAACACTTGAGAAAATTAACAATTCTTTGTTATCACCTAAAATCTAGTCTGTTCTGGTTGTTTTATTTTTCTGTTCTTACAGTTACAATAGCGAGTCTTCAGTACTGTAGCTTTGAATGATTTTTGATGGTCAATAGACTAAATAAGCTCATTTTGTTCTTATTCTTTGCTGTTCTTGGCATTTTGCGTTTTCATGTAACTTATTAGAGTCTGCTGGTCAATTTCTGCATGAAAAAACAGCCTGCTGGCATTCTGATAAAATTCATATTAAATTTTTAGATCAGATTTGGGAGAAATAAGGTCTCTACAATATTGTTTTTAATTTGGGGTACTTTATATGTTCTTTCATTTATTTGATTTTCTTTAATTTATTTTAACAGTATTTTACATTTTCTGTACAGGGTGTGCATGTGTTTTGATAGATTCGTTTGTATTTATTTGCTATTTTGCACACTCCTATAAACAGTACTCTAAATTAAAATGGTACATGTTATTTCTAATTTATTGTTGATGACTTCAAAACAGAATTGGTTTTCAATACAGAATCTGAATCTGTATCCAGCAATATTAAAAAATTCACTTAGTAATGATTTTTGTTGTAGGTAACCTCTAATAAATTGACAATGTTTCATTCTATTATCACTCCATAAGTGCTTTCATTATAAATTTTACATTGAATTTTATAAAATCATTTTTTCTACATCTATTAAGATGGGCATGCTATTTTCCCACTTTTCTGTTAATATGGTAAATTATATTGATTTCAAATATTAAGGCAACTTTGCATTTCTAGAATTAATTTATTAGTCTTAATGCAATATTCTTTTTATGTACCTCTAAACTTGTTTTGTTAATACCCTGAAGAATTTTTATGCACTGGTTTGTAAAAGAGATTGAACTGTAATCTTTTATCTTATAAAATCCTCTTTGGGATTTTGTGTACGATACATAAATTGGGATTATTAAATGAAACAGGAAATCTTACAACTTCTTGTTTTCTAGATGAAAAACAAGATAGTGGTATTTCTCAAGTTAATGTTTGGTAGAATATTCCATATTGATGGTATTTCTCAAGTAAATGCTTTGTAGACTATGCCAAGATTCCAGTGAAGCACTCTAGTTTTTCATTTTATTTGTGGGAATATTTGAAATGATTCAATTTCTTCAATAAATAATACACTATACAGATCTTCACTTTAGAAAGTTTACTTAGTGAAAATGTTTAAATTTATCAGAATGCAGTTTTTTTATTTTCTAATATAGTTTTTTCCCTTCAGTGAACTTTATAATGAATGTAACATCTGTAATACGAATATCCTCTTTTTTATTCCTGATATTGGTTATTGGTGCCTTATCTCCCTATTTTTCTTGATCGTTCTTTTTATGATTGTGATTGTCTTTTTTAAAGTACCATCATTTGCTTTTGCTAACCTTTTACATGCTATGTTAGTTTTCTAGTTTATGATTTACTTCTTTTTTAAATTTTAATTTGCAGGCTTTTATCTATATCCTTGAAAAAGATGCTTCGACAATTGATTTCAGGTTTTAAAAACTGTAATTTCAATAAAAGATATACCGTTCCCTCTCTCCAGAGACTTAGCTGCTTCCCATGGTTTCTTATATCGTCCACATCAACATCTTTTCTACCAGCCATTGTGACTTCCACTTTGATCCATGGGTTATTGGAAGTGTATTTTTTAATTTAAAAATGTTTAGCATTTTCTTTTTAGTATTGTAGCTTATTCCCACTGTGATAAGATAAAATTCCCTGAAGATGTTCAATTCTTTGTTGTTGTGAGTTGCTTTATGAATCAACATTGCTTATTTACTAGTCAACATCTGCCCTGTTATGAAAAGACAATTCACTTTTGAAGTCACTGGCTGAAGTGTTTTAGTGTGTGTAAATGATTATGCTAAATAATCACTTGTACCTATATTCATTATCCCCGATGACTTTTGTATTCTACCCTATCAGTTACTAAGACCACTATGTCAAAATCTTCCAATATGACTATGAAAGGTCTTTATCTTTTTAGTTGTACTTATGATGAATATATTTGAAATCTATGTGATTAAGACCATACAAATTTAAGATGTTTAAATCTTCCTATTAAATTGATTATTTTATCATTAACAAATAACACTGATCTCTAAAAATGCTTTTATCTTAACATTTATATTGTCTGGTATTACCATTGCAACACTATGTCTTGATTGGAATTTACATGAAATGTTTTTCCATGTTTTTATTTTCTGAATTCTTAAATCTAATGTGTCTCTTATAATCAATATAAAATTATCTTTTAATCTAGTCTAAATTTTACTTTTTATCTTAGTCTTTTCATTTAAGGACAATATTTACATGCTTGATTTTCTAGTTATAGTTTTATTCTTACCCTTAGCTGAGTCAACCGTTAATATTCCTGTTTTCTATTTTCTCTCATTTCCTTCTCTGCTCCAGATTAGGGGTTTTTATTATTACACAATTTCCCTCTTCTACTATCTCACTAATTTATACTATCTCACTGCTATTTTAATAGTTACCTTAGAGATTTAAACAGATACTTTGTTTACTTAAAGTCTGATGTAAATTAATATTATAAATCTCATTCTATAATGCAAGCAATTTAGAACATTTAATCCCATTTAACTCACCATAATTTGTGTACTATGTTACAAATTTTGTGTGAACTTTGCTCTTCATACGACATTGTTATTATTAATTTAGAAAGTCACTGTTTGATCAAGATTTTATTATATGTTGATTCTTTCATTCTTCATTCTTTTCTGCACATCCATATCTCCTTATGGTGTCGCTTTCCTTCTGCCTGAGGAGTCTCAGTATTTTCTTCAGTGAGTCAAGTATTTTTTGTGTGTCCTGTTCCACATGCTCCCAGCCCACCCCTGGTCTGTGCTCCACCTGTATTGGGCCGCTTTGTACACATTCAACAGTATCTCAGCTCGAGGGTTAGTGTCGCTTCACTTTTCAGACCTAACTCTTTTCTAACCTCAAGGACGTTTTCTCACCCTGCCTAGAGAGTAGCCTCAGGGTGCTGCCCTCATCAGCTCTCCGTCAACCTTTTCTTTATGTAATTTGAAACAAAGAGATTAGGTAAATGCCATTGATTTTCGCATTCTTCCTTGAATTGATCCTTTCAGCATTATGAAATATCTTCACCAATACTTCTTGCCTTATACTTTACTTAATTGATATTCATTTAACCACACCAGTATTTTTTGGTTTGTACACATGTGGCGGACTGATTGTGATCAACTTGAGCAGGAACGCCCAGCTGAACTGAGTTAATGGGGTTCTGGGTGTAGATAGATCCACCTGAGGATTACTGCAGACACAGTACACAGGAGAACGAGCGCGGAAAACTGCAGGCAGCTGATTTCCCAGGAGAAGCTCTGTTGTGGTTGGTTCTCCTGAAGGGAACTCAGCTGTTTTTGTTGCAGGAGGAGCTCGGGGCCTTGCTGTCATCTGGGAAGGCTGCTGTTCTCTTCAGGAGAACTCTGGTCTTCATCTCCACCTAGAAAGGTGTGTCCTGGCTCCAGTATAGATTTCTTCAACCTTTTAGTGCAGACATGGACACATACGCAGGACGTTGCCGTGGGCTCCCAGCCCTTGATTGAATCTTGTGGGTCTCCAGTATCCACATTTTGCACTCTCCTGCTTTTGGCTTGTGTGTGTGAATGTTGTAACTTATAAATGTCCTTAATTAATTCTGCTCTCTTGCAAGTTACTGACTCGTACAATACATTATTTATCACTTTATTTTCTTTCAAGGTTGAAAGATTAATTTCTACCTTTATTTAACTATATATTTAACCAGTGTTTCTTGGGCTAGTCCTGTAGCTCAGTAATAAAATGCATACTTAGGAAACACAGGCCCTGGGTTTGTTCCCTAGCACCACAAAAAAATAAATAAAAGCTTGAAAATACATTTTATTTCTTACAACGAATTTCTTCAATCATTCTTCTCACCCCTGGGGAAAAAAATACCCCACATCCATAACTAAAAGGAGGAGAGTTTTACTTGGACTCACAGTTTCAGTCCACAATCAGCAGGTGCCATGGTGGGAACAGCATGGTGGAAGGATATGGTGGCCAGGAAGCAGAAGGAGAGAGCAAGAGGAGGAAAAAGAATCCACCCTGTCATGGCTTACATCTAGATACTCCCCAAAGCCTCATGCACTCATAAGTGGGGCGTTTGGAGCTTGCTGGATCTAGAGTGTGCCGTACGGGGATTGAGGGTGCATGATGCTAAATGAGCCCACAAACTGGAATTAGCAGAGTTGCGATTGTGGCTGAAAGGATTTACTGAGGACAGAAGCCCCACCCTGGGTATAGCTGGTACTTCCCAAAAGACTCGTAGCCTGGATAGGATAAAAAGGACAGATGGAAAGCAAGCTCGCTGCTTCCTGCCTACTCTGCTATGGACTGTTTGCCCTCTGTGCTGCCCCTGTGCCACGCCACCCTGCCTTGGAGCCAGGTGTCCATAGGCTGAAATTTCTACAAACTGTGAGCCAAAATAAACGTTTGCTCTTTTGATTTGTGAGTGTCAGGTATTTGTGTCTCAGCAACAATGAAAGTAACTAAGACACACCCTCAGGTGATCCACCTCTTCCCACCAGGTCCCCCTTCCTAACAGCACATTCGACTGGTAAATATAGCACCTCCATGACCCAATCACCTTCCAAAAGTCCCTCCTCTGAATACACGAACCTTATGGAAGACATCTTAGATCTAACTGTAAGGTAGCATATAGCTGGGCCTCTTTTCCATGCTTTGTGACCCATCATGATACATTTAGACCAAGATTATCTCTCATCTACTCAAATTTTATCGAGCTATTTAAATCTGAAGTTTGATTTCTATCTTCATCTTTTTTAATGTGGTACTAGAGATTGAACCCATAGCCTTCCCCCTGAGCTACATGGCAAGCCTTTTGTTTCTTTTTTCTTTTAAAGCAGGGTATCTCTAAATCACCAAGTTGTGCAGGCTGGACTCAAACATGTGATCCTCCTGCCTCAGCTTTCCAGAGTGCTGAGATTACAGGCATGAACTATCACATTGAGCTATGAAGTTTTATTTCTTTTGACACTTTTGAAAAACATTTGACTGTTGTCTATTTCAATATTGACTTTTCCTTATTCCATTTATTAACTCTTCCCATAATGCTTAGTAAAAATACTGTATATCTTTTAACAATATCATTATATTTTAATACCTCTCTTCTATGTTTAATCTCTATATCTCTGACTGCATTATGGATGGTGTCACTGAAATTATCGTCAAATTTAGTAATCGTGCCTACAACTGTACTAAATCTGATGTGTAATTTATCAACCTTTTAAAATTTTATTTTTATTGTCATTTATGGAGGTTCTATTTCATTGTGGTAGAAATCTCCTTTGCTTTATTGTTCCTTTGCAATGTTTTCATTTACTTAAAAATTATACATCGTTATTTCACTTTGTGTGTCTGATAACTTGAAGAACTCCATGTTGTTTCTGCTAGCTTTGCCTCGTCATAGTTTATTGATCTGTGTGTTTTCTGTGATCTCGTAGGTTTTCTTAGATTTTTGAGAGACTATCTCAAGACTTACCTTGGATTTGTTTTACTTCAAAGACCATTTATGATAGATGTTGAAGACTGCATAGTTTTGGCCATGTTTATAGTATAAAACTAAGTCAAAATTTCATGTCAGAGCTAGATTTGGGTTTTGAGTCTCAGGGAAGGATTGTTGTTATTTGTTGTTTGTTTTTCTTTCTGTCTGTCTGTCAACAGGATCAAGAGAGTCAAATCACTTGGATTTCTCCTTCTTGTGAATTTTTTTTCTTATTATTATCCTACCACTAATGTGGAAGTTGGGAGCCCAACTTGATTCTAGCATCTTTTACTGGACTCCTCATACCGAATGAGCATGAGGACTCATCACAGCCTCATAGATTTTTATCCATTTAGCAAGGTGAAGGTACAAGGCTCCTAGTATTTGGTAAAGTCATCATCTGTGTTCTGAAGTCACAGACACACGAAGGGGTCAACCTTTCCTGGCGACATTAGCAGCCACTGATGATCTCTCAGTAGAGCCGTCATTCATTAAAATGCACAAAACACTGGCATTCATATAGTATCACTCCCTCCTCATTTTCCTAACATATTTCTATAAAGAGAAAAGTCTCCCCTGTGAATCCCATTTAATTATCATGAATACAGTTACCAGATTTAACCAACAAACAAATGAACCAATAAAAAAAATACTGGCTGGCTAAATGTGAATTTCTGCTAAATAAGAAATGATCTTTTCATGTAAGTACAATATTGGGAACATATTCATATCACATTTATATTGTTTATCTGGGCATTCTGTATTTTATCTGCTGACCCAAACCCTGAAATGCATATGTTTCATATATGAAAAACAGGATATATGACCGATTCTCTTACTTCATTTGCCAGTTATGACAATAAGGAAAATAATGGGTGGATTGGAAATAATGTGAAAGTCTCAACACATGCGTTTTTAAAGGCTACTGAAAACAGAGTATTCATGAAATGGACATAAATTATTTCATTAAAATCATTAAGCTCTGAAAATTTGTTGAATTTCTAGTATGTTCAAATAAATCCCAAAATTAATTACGGAATTAGAATCAGAAATCTGTAGCAGTTAAACCTCAGCATTTTCTTTAAAATTAAATAAAGTCTGCTATAAAATGTTTGGAAATCACAATAATGAAAATGTAACATGGAAAACTTAGGGAGTGTGGCCAAAGTTATACAGCAGGAGTTAATTCATAGCCTACCAAAGTTTTTCAAATTTGTTTGACTACAAACTCATTTTTCACTATCATGTAGTTGTATTTATAGACTCTATAGAAATAATGTTCATCTGTGGAATTAATGTTCTATAATAAAATTATTTGGGGCCATTATGGAAGATGAGAGTTTGAGTTTGCTGAAGGAAAGAAGAACATGATTTAATGGTTTTTATTGTCTGATTGTTTCAGGCCTAAACAGCACTGAGGTAAAATTCTTAAGCCAAAGTGTAACGGGTGCAAAATGAAAAACGAATGGAGTCTGAATTAGTGCTCATTGCATGGCTCTAGTCATACTGGAAGCCAGCACTTATGGCGTCCTCTGATCCTACTTTCGGCACTTAGCAGATCCTTAGGCCATGTGTGGCTCATTTCTGACAAATTTGAGGCCCTTGAGACATCTAACAATTACAAGGTGACATCAGTCCAAGAGCAGAAAAATACTCAGCATCTTTGTCAAATCCTTCTGCTTGAGTCTTCTGGTAACTTGCCATTTTAAAACATGGAATAAAAGTTAACATCTTCACTCACTTCTGTGGACCAACCTGCATGCTCTCCTATGCCCTACACATTTGGACCACTGTCCTACTTAACCCATCTCCTACTGTCTCCCACCCACTCACTCTTTTGAGGGATTCCCACCTCTCCGTTCCTGAGATATAACCAATGCCCACCTACCTTGGGGCTTTCACAGTAACTATTCCTTTCGCTTGGGACACGCTCTCCATTGGTAATCACATGGCTCATGTCCTCAAACTTTGTTGAAAGGTTAACTTCACAGTGAGGCTTATAGTGATTGTAATATTTAAAATTGAATTTTCTCTCATCTGACATCCCTGATCTCTGCTTCCTGCTCTGATTTTCACTTTCTTGTAATATTTACCCTTCTTACCATCCTACAGAATTTACTATTTGGTAGCTATTCTTATTTTCTGCTAATGTATCTCAAGTGCCTAGAAAGTCCTTACCATATTGGGAAATAGGCACTCATTTAAAATGTTTAATAAATACATGGCTAATGAGCATTTGGTTTGTAATAAGAGAGGACAAATGAATTAAAGAAACACAGATAGAAAAAGCACACGAGCTGGGGATTTAGCTCAAGCGGTAGAGTGATTGCCTAGCAAGTGCAAGGCCCTGAGTTCAATCCCCAGCGCCCCCCCCCCAAAAAAAAAAAGAAAGAAAGAAAGAAAAAGCACACATTTTTTTTTCAATTTAGAATCTGTGTCATTTGAATTAGCATGCTCCATGATCAGGGACAAAGCATGGTCACTGGTGCACAGGAGAGAATTTCAGTTCTAAAGTCATCAAAGGAAGTGGGAGGGGTGGTATTTCTAATAGTTGTTACCACAGGGGATCGCCACAATCCTGTTTTGATGATGAAAATCAGATTTCAATAGCACAGGCATCGTCTGCAATTTTCCAGACCTAGGGATATTTCAGACAAATATACTAATTTGATACAAAATAGAAACAAGCCACAACTGGAGCTGATCCTCATTAAATACTATTTCAACATAGTTCCTGTGGCTCTTTTTTTCTACAAAACATTTTCCCCCACATGTTCTAATTTTCTAAAAGCTTTTCTTTCTATTTCTCACTCTTCAATATCTCTCAACAGATTAGAAAATGATGATCCAGGGACTTTTACAATTCAAAGAATAAATCAAAATGTCGTGTGCATCTGCAGATATCCTGGTAGCCCATCCCTCTTATCAAGCCCTCCATCCCTGGAAATGGAATAGCAAGAGCCAGCCCCCTGGGAACCGCGTGTGTCCACGGGTCTGACTCACCAGGCTGCTGTCACTAAGGCCATTAGGTTGCCATGAATAATGCACTAGGCATATGTCTCAGATTTGCCCTTTTAAGAGCGTTTTTGGATGAATAGCAAACTTATTTAATGTCATTTACTTTCCTGATCATTCTAAGTTTGAGAGAAGTATACAGGGTCATTGCATACCCATACATCCGACTATGTGGTTAAAAAAATAAATAAACTAGCATCATTTGTGTAAGTGTTACTTCTCTGCTGAAGCTTCCCCTCTAGGCACAGGGTACAGGCTGTCCTCCGTCTTAGACAGCACTCTATGCCAGGCACTTGAGTAGCATACCATCCTGGTAAGGAAGACAAAGGACAAGGTGACCTTGTGGGAACACAAACATCAGGCTTTCTCCGTAGAGTGAGTAGTACTGTGTGCAAAGTATTACTGGACGTTTTCATTATTTATTTACTTTAAAAAGAGAACAGAAACATACCCCAGAAAATGGTGCACTTGGGATGATTTTAAACAATATATCACCAACATATCAAAGAGGCTCCACGAGAAAGTCTTTATGTTAGGGCTGGAAGACAGTGGAAAGAAGATGAGAGGCACGTGGAGGTGCATTTAAAAAAAAACAAAAACCCCTCAAGGGGATTCTGAGAGGGAGGTCAAGCCATAAAGCAAGATGGGCCCAGTGTTCACTGCTTCAAGAACCAACTTCTCCCTGGTGTGTACCTTTCTTCAGTCAGGAAAGTTAAGAGCGGAGGAAGGAAAGAGATTATAATCGAGCCAGGCCCCACTTACCCGGAGAGTTACCTGTAATATCAGTATTATTATTGACCTCTTTTATTACAGAAAGAACCTGCAGCTGGCTGAAGTTCAGTAACTGGTCTAAGATCACCCAGGTAGTTAGGAAGGGTGCTCACATTTGAATCCTCAGATGTAGAACTCTTTCTTCTTCTTGGGACCACAAAGACAGGATCATCCCTGGAGAGTACGCTAGCGTCCGCTCCTGAGTTAACCCTCAGGATGTTAACCCTCAGGAGTTAACCCTCAGGATGACTAAGGCATGAGCCTTAGTCATCATGAGCCTTAGTCATCGGCACGGGAATCAACACATAAGCTCTGGTCTCCATATGAGGTGCTGTCAAAAACCTTATTACTTCTGAGAGTTACAAAATGTTTTGCATTTTCTTCCTTCCTGGGAAAGCCAAGACGCTTAGACCGAGGTGTTACTTTCAAGTACACTCACTAGTTTGACCCTTAGGTTTGTCATATTGTGTATTTTCTTTTTTGCCTTATACTGGTTTCTCATATTTTACATTCCTTTTGAGTTGGTCTTATTATCTGTTTCAGTGCATTTTTGCAATATAAGGTCCCTAATGATGAGGCTCAAAAGACACTGTTACATGAGGCTTAGTTGGAGCTATTCTGCTCTCATGGGAGCACTCCTGGAAATAACTGAAATATCACACAGACACCCTATATCATGGTGCTGTCATAAAACAGGTAAGGAATAGAAAACACTGATACAAAGATAAACACTATACTTTCAAGCAGCACAGTTAATGACCTTGTTCACATCTGTCTCATAAACTTGGAGTGTTTTCTGTAGTTCCTCAGCATAGACTGACTTCTGCTTCCTCCCACACTTGGGCGGAGGAGCTCAGTGTATGAGCTAAGTCAAGTTATATAGACCTCAGTAGTAAGTAACCCAGTAAGATAGGTCAATTTATACAGACCTCAGCAGTAAATAACCCAATTTCTCGGTGGCTTATGCAATGAAGGTTCATTTTTCCCTTATACCACAAACCTATCACAGGTTTTCTAGGAGTTCTGTTCCTTATGACTCTTGTCTTCAACTTAGGCTACAAAGCAGCCGCCAACACTGGGGACACTGCCCACCAATATAGTAGAAGAGAAAAGAGAGTTTCTACCACAATATGGCACCTGTCTCCTTCTCCCATATCTCACTGGCCAAAACAGATCACATGACCACCACCCATCTTCAAAGGGGAGGGGGAACGCAGTCCTACCAGAGGCTTGAAGAAAAAATGGAAGAACGTGGTGTTCAACTCTGATGACTGCCACCTTGAGCAAAGTTCTCCTTTGTCCTTGTCTTTCCTGACACGTCCGCCTCTTGGCTCTTTTTCCTTTTGCTATCCTGTATCCTGATCACCTCCACTTGTATCAGACAGGGTCCATTTCTGCAGGAGACAGGATGGACCGTACAGTTACGGGTGTCTGCCTCTCACTGGTCAGAGGGCAGGAACGGAAGTTGATCACACGTCTGTGATTGAGCTGAGCCACATCTCTCTCCAAAAAACCTGGAACTGAGAATGATACTAGGTTTTATCTGTCACCACCTGCACCAAGAGAAAGTGCTGCGCGTCCTGGAGAACAAGATGCACTAGTATGCAGAGAAGAAGGTTGAAGATGTTGTACAGAAAGAAAAAAAAATGCATTAAAAACCCCAGAGAGAAACAGAAGCAGATCCAGAAAAAGGGGAAGGCAGCCCAGAAATAGCAGAAATTGCCACAGTCGAATTCACCCTGTGCCGCAGGGGAGCCTTATTCATACCTGCGCTCTTTCCCTTTGGCTCGAACTAGGTTTTATCTTTCTGCCTCTTTGCTAGGAAACCTTCCCCTAGTAAGTTTTAAAATGACAGCTACTCCACAGGACGAGATCGTCTGTTCTACGAACAATAATTCCACCTGGAAATGTTAGCAGCCAATGTAGATAAAGACCTTCCTGCACAGTTTCCAACCAGTCCCTGCGCAGCTTGAGCTAGTAAGTCCATTTCACGCCCAAGCCCAGCACGGTGTTCAGCAGCATCTTCAGGGATTCATTGGTTGCAGTGACCAGGTTACATTTCCTCTGGGGCAAAAAGGCAACAGAAGTCTCACAGCATCCCGGAATCTTTTGTCTTTTAACTGAAGTGAAAACTAAAGGACATCTTCCTTAAGCTTCAACAGAACAGAAGCTATTCTGCTAGTTTATATTTCAATATAATTAAGCTAAATAAATCTATTTTTAAGTAACAGTTGGAGTCAAATAAGCACCATGGTTCATTTAGCAACAATTTTTATGCCAACATATTTTCTCCTCAGTATCTGGCTACTCTTTTAGCAATAAGAGAACTACAATATTTGAAATGGATACAATAAAAAAAATTCAAATGTAAGAAAGAACATCAGTATGAATGAACAAAATATTACTACAAATAAACTGACACTTTTGTAAATAAAGACTAAAATGTATTATATTGAGAAAGGGAAGAAAATGTCCAAATGGGAAAGGGAACAAGCGAGGGGGAGGGGGAAAGGAACAGAGGACAAGAGAAATAAGAAATGGAAGGAAAAAATGGAAACAAAGCTTTTGTACATAGGGAGGGAGGAGGGGGTGAGGGGAGGGGAATGGGAAAAAAATGAAGCAACAAGATATATCATGTACAGGTACAAATCCTCTATGATGAATGTTATCACTATGTACATCTAAAATGTACCTTTAAAATAAAATAAATAAAAAAATAAAAATAAACAATAAACTGACACTTTTAAGTGGAACTTTTTTGCACTTGTTAATAAATAAACGTGAAGTTCCACCATACTATGGTTTATAACTAAATTGTCCCCCAAAAGTCTCATGAGTTCAGAGTTGGAGCTTTTGGGAAGTGATTGGATCCAGGAGACTCTGTATTCATCAGTGGGTTAATTCATTGGTGAGTTCATCACTGAATTTGCTATTAGGGGCCCCCTCCTCCTTCACCCACTGATGAGTCACTGGGGATTTGCCATTTGAAGGACTCTCTCTGTCTCTCTGTCTCTCTGTCTCTCTCTCTCTCTCTTCCTCTATTTCCTCTCTTCCCAGTCTGCCTTGGAGTGAGCAGCTTTCCTGCTCCATGCCCTTCTGCCATGTCAGTTCTGCCTTGGAGCCAGCCAACCATGGAGTGAACCCTCTGAAACCATGAAGGAAAATAAATCTCTCCTCCTGGATTGTAGGTGTTGGCTATTTTGTCTCGGCAATGGCAAAGTGACTTGTACACACATATACATTCCTTTAGGGTTATCTAGTACCTGTCTCCTACAAAAAATGTGTCCCATACTGTGTTTGATGCTCTCCCCCACCCAAAAAAGAGATAGAAGACTTCTGTGTTTCTAATGAAAGTCACTGATCCACAGAAAAAAAAAACCAACATGATCAAAATCCACTGTACAGCTGCTTTTCAGTCCCTGCCTCTGTTTTCCCACATCTTTACACACCTATTGCCAGTATTTTTACACACATTGCATGTGCACATTATATGCAAAATTCACTAAGTATGAATATTTGTGGGGCATTTTTTTTAGGCTGAGGTTCCAGGGCTTTCAGCAGGGTCTTTCGGCGTAATCGCTGTTGTTACGGTTTAGATCAAAATGCACCCCTCAAAGTCTCCTGTGCTCAGTGGTGAGGCTTTCAGACAGTGACTGGATCCCTGGGACGCTGACTGCATCAGCAGATCCACGCCCCGATGTGTCCATAGGCGAACGGGCTGCTAGGAGGCGGGCCCCAGGTGGAGGAAGTAGGTCACTCAGGGTAGTTTTTGAAGGTTACAACCTGTCTCCAGTCACCTCCTCAGTCTCTGGTTCTCTTCATGCTGTTTCCTGGCTGCCAGGAGGTAAGCAGCTTTCTATCCTCTCACCCTTCCACCATGATGTTTCTGCCTGGGAGCCAGCTGACCACAAAACCTCTAACGAAACCCCTAAAACTGTGACCTAAAATAAATCTTTCCTCCTTTAAGTTGACTTTCTCAGGTTTTTTGGTCACAGCCACAACAAGCTGACTAATACAATTGCCAACTAGTACTATTTAGTTAGTACACCTTGGACATTGCTCTGAGAAAATTTTGCATATTATAATTCATTCAATCCTCACAATAGTCCCACAGGTAAGCAGCACTATTATGCTACAAAGAAGGAAACTGAAGCACCAAGAAGTTAATAATTGACAAAAAAAAACACAAACTAGGTTTACTGCTACTAAAGCCAGAATAGGAAACCATCTCACACCTCACTCCAGGCTATGTTTGGAGTGCTGTATCTTCCCTGGATCGCTGAAAGGCTCTCTGACTATGATTAAGATATCAAACCAGGCCTGGAACTTTGGGCTGCAGGCCTGGTCTCTTGGTAATGGTAGGACACTAAAGTCATAGTTTTTATTCTTCCTCCATTCTGTTCACGTACACATGTGCATATACACGTAAGGCACTCAAGTAACTAAATGGTGTTCACTAACACAAGACTATTCATTACTTCTAGTTCTTTTGTGTGTGTAAAATGATGTGTCTACCAGCAACTCACACACTCGCCCTACAATTTGGTACCACCCATCCCAAGATCCCAACAAGATCTAGCCTTGGTCCTACCACCCAAGTGCTCAGAGAACTAAGACTCCCTACCAGCCTTCCAGCATCTCAAACAACCCACATCCAAAAGATCAGGACTCCAGGGACCTATTCAGGTCACTCCAATTATGGCAGTCTGCCTGAAATCCCTCTTTCCAAGGAGGGCTTGCTCAAAGTGACCACTCAGAGTCTCTTATATTTCTACAGGATCTTTTCTAGATGCATATAATGTGAGAACATTGGTTCTAGTCTCAGAAATGTAACAGAGATTCAGAGCCAATCAGTGGTGGAGTCCCAATTGTCCTATATTACCCCTTTAGGTGTCATAGCACACCAACTGCCCAGGTGATAAGAAGCTTTTGGATCAATGGATTGGGGGGGTGCTAGGGATTGAACTCAGGGCCTTGTGCTTGCTAGGCAAGCAGTCTACCACTGAGCTAAATCCTCACCCCAGATCAATGGATTTTTGAAGCTCTTCTTTAGATAAATAAATCCTCCTCTCCTCAGATTCTCAGCTACATTCGTAGCAGATGTGTGTGTGTGTGTGCATGTGTGTGTGTCTGCATAAGAGAGAGACAGAGAGAGAGAGAGAGGAGGGGACAAGTATTAAACGAGCAATCCTGACATTTGCTTGTTGGAGATTCAGGAAACTTTATTCATTCCTAAGGAGCTGAAACAGTTACTTCTCCCATTAAGCCAGTACAGTATCAGCACAAAAGCAGTCTTCATTATTAAAATTTATGAGGGGTAAATTTTACAGAGTAATGTGAGACAGATGAGAAGCACCTGACTCTCATTTTCCCCTACTGGCTGAAGGGGACGACGTGACTTGGCCAGCAGCTGTCTGTCCCTCTTCCTCGCTTCCCTTTGCTCCTCCTTTCACTCCAGTAGACTGGAACAGTTTGCTTCAGTGCCCTCCCTGGCTATAAAACCATCATTCTCCACTCCAACATGAGTGCAGCCACCCAGGCAGCATGGTGCCCTTCCCACAATCCTGCCATTTCAGGTGGTACTGCTGCCTTTTCGAAGAAGGGAAGGGGCACCCTGGAGTGGCTAAGATCAGGAAGGGAGGGATCTGGGCCCCTTGTTTGCATACTCAACATGCACAGCGAGTTTTTGGCCCTACCCCTCGCTGAAACAGGCCTGTGGCTGCTACATAAACTGTATTCCCAGCTGCTTTTTGGGTTTTAGTCTCGGAGGGCTCCCTCCTATATACTGACCCTCCATGCTGCAGCACAGGCCTGTTAAAATAAAGACTTGCTTTGGTGTTCCCGTATACCTGCACATGAATTATTTCTTGGTTATATAGGCTCCAAAATTTCTACAAATCTAATAGAGATTTTTATTCCAAGTAGTGTGGACCAAGCAGTTGTTTCCAAAGAAAGCACAATAAACACTCAGAGCTGTTAACACTGAAGAGCTCCAGAAAACAATGCAGACTAGTGGCACAGACCAGCACCCAGGAGAGTTGACCTACAGTGTCCAGCACGATTGGCATTACCTGGTGTCGGGTGGTGACTTCAGGACGGCTAACAGAACTGTGCTTTGCTGATTCAGGATTTCCATGTGAACCCAGCAGAAGAGCCCTGGGCTGACTGGCAACAAATGGACTTAAAAGGTGTCTGGCACAGTCAGCCTGGCTTATTGTCAATCACCTTTCATTTTGATTTCACAATATTCTGCCCTAGTAAAAACCTACAGTCATATTTGTGGACACAAATCAGCAAGATAATTGAGGTTTAAAAAACAGGCTTTGGACCTTGCCAAATCAATCAGTAACTAGCCTCAAGGTATAGCTTGGAATCATTTGTCTGAGTAATTATAACAAAAACAACAAAATCCAAACAGAATGTAGCGATGGTAATATAGCACTCAAAGTGGGAACACACATACCACAGAGCCAACCAAAGCAAAACATAAAATTAAATGAAAATGAATGAAATCAGAGCACAAGGACTGTAGCTCTAACAAAAGGCAAACACCTCTGGAGTCTGCCGTGTGTCTACTCTGTCCTTCCTTCTTCGTTGTGGTACCTACATAGGTTCTGATTCGCTTGTGGTTTTCCTCTCACTCCCTGACATCAGCTTGGTCCTTCTGCTTGAAGACCAAATTTAGCACTCCAGATTTGACTCTTCGTGCTCCTTACAAGTAGTTTTCACAGACTCTCTGGGCAGTCCAGACTGGAGTCATTCCCAGTAATTCCTCCGTACCCCAGAAATCACCTCTCCCAGCTGTGTGGCCTGAGCACGCTCCTCTGAGGCCACATTCCAGCCCTAGAACCATAACTTATCCACCACAGGAAATGAATAAATCTGCTTAAAATTTTCTAGACCTTGAGTCCCGGAGAATACATGCATGATTGAGGGGGCAAAGTGAGATCGAGATGTGTTCAAATCTAGTATTTGGATTCTGTTTCTCAGTCAACAAGTAATTCTGTTTAGTTCAGCTAAATATTCATTCTAATTTTTGGACATTGTGTAAAAGTCAGGATTTACTAAGGTATGTAAAACCACAGACTACTTCACCCCTAAATCAACCATGGCTTCCTGACCCGTCTCTCAAGGAACCCTAAGATCAGTTTATACTGCATGTATCTTGAAAGCAGGGCACTGACTCTTTCATGCCACTTTCTGCTTCAAATCTAGCCTAAGGCATCTTGCCAGCTGGTGTTGGAAGTAATCTTCCACCACCAGGGATCATTTTGCATGGTCAGCCCTTGAGAAGGAGAACTTGAAACTGCAGAAGCCACTTAGAAAAGCAGATCTAATTGGGGGCCCTGAAATGTGGCCAGGTCAACTGGCCTCACGTGGCATTCTCAGGGTTCAAGAATATCAGCTTCATTCTCAGCCAGCTGGCACCAGCTCCTAGAAGACAGGCCACTTACCCACAAATAAAGGAACAGATTTATTCTTCCTGCCCTCTCAGAGAGAAAGCTGCACCTGAGCAAACTTGCAAGGTTAGGTTTGCATGAGGTTTATGAAAACCTTCCCTGACTCCCTCTGTGAGAAAAGCTGAAGACAGATCTAACCCACTTTTTCTGGTTTGGGCCGATATTCTGCGGGGCAGCTCCCTGCGCCTACTTCATTAACTCCCATCATCTAGCTGCCCCAACCAGGCCTGCTCCAGGACAGGAAAGAGAAATTCTCGCATATCTCTCAGTGCATCTATGTCCATTCCTTTTGCACCTGGGATCTCCTTGGGGGCCTCTTAAGCAAAGTCTGACTAAGCCTGACCTTGCCTTGCTTTATGAGGGTAATGAAATCACAGCCCCAGGTGGGACGGCTGCAGGTGCACGTGCTTGGCCATTCAGAGCCTTATTATTTCTGTAATTTGTCACATGCTGTCTCCTGCTTGGGGTTGTACTTTACAACCTAATGAATGCGTTCTCTTATTAAGACAAATATTGCCCATGCCAATCCAATTAAGTCTATAAAATCAGCCTGGAAATTTTAGAGAAGTAGGCCACAATGTAGCTGTTTGACTTTCTTTATATTTTTCTCTATTGTAAGTTGTTGGACCAGTACTGCTTATGATTTGGGAAGCAAAGAAGCTGGTGGGAAGGGTAGCTAGCTGTGGGTCTGAAGACCTAGGCCTTACTGCAATTCCCCTGTGACCTTGACAAGTGTTCTCTCTTCCATGAGTATTCATCCCTTGAAAAAATTAATGGTTGGAACATATTAGTGTGGATAAAACCTTTTCATTTATTGAATTACCTTACTGTATGTCATGCGCCTTCATGAAAATCCTGCGAAGAGGATGAAATTTTGTCCATTGTACAAATTCAATCGTTGGGCTTTCGAGAAGTCAAAAGGCTGACCCAAGGCCAAACAGAGAAGATTTTGATGTGCCTCCCCACACATGCTTTTACTCTACATAGACTAAAAATCCGGCATAAAATCTGGAGGCGGTTGAGGTATCAAGTCCCAGGCTGAGTTGCACCCACAGTTCGTTTCTAACTCAGAGATCTAGAGCAGTTTCCCGTCTCATTGTACCCGCTCCCTGTTCTCTCGGTACTCAGACCATTCAAGTTCATATGCAGTGAGCATTTGAAGACTTCCGGAGCACAGGTATAAGAAAGACTAGTACTGTGCACTATAATTTTGTAATAGATTTTTTCTAAAATAGAGAAGAAAAATAAATGCCTGCCCAAATATGAACTTCATCCTATTGTTGATGGCATAGCCCAAGTTCTAGGTTTACAATGCAATTTTTTTTTAGTGAAAAATGTGACAAAAAAATAAATGAAGAATCCGCAAAGAAGGACTTTGTCTACATTGTCTATGAAAATTATATTTTCCTGGTGGGTTCCCTATAGTAGATTAAAATTCAATATCTAATGAAATTATGAAACTCTTACTAACACAGCACGCAGTTCTTCAACTCTCAGAAAGATGGGAAAAACAGATTTTATAGTAATTATTTGCTCAAGAGCTCAATTCAAATGGTAAGTTTTTATTACTTGGTAAAAAGAAGTAACTTGTTTTTGGATAGAGCATTTGTCTGCTTATGTGAAAGCAAACAAAAAAATGGAAGATACTTTACTTCTTTTTCTTTTTTTTCCAACTTTACTATGATGAAGAAATAACACATACAAAACATCCACCAAAAAAGGTTCGCATCAATTATTTCTAAAACAAGCACCCAGGTCAAGACATAAATAGAGCATTGTCCTCCCTACAGAATCCTGCTGTGTACACGATCGCAGTGTGCATCCCCTCCCTGCCTTTCAGAAGTAACCAGTGTATTACTTTTTACAGTACCACTTACTTGTGTTTCTTTATGGTCAACTCTGTTACTGTTTTATAGATTTTATAGAAATGAGCTGATACAGTATATATTCCATTACACCTGCCTTCTTTAATAAAAATGCAGTGATGATATTTATGGCTGTTGCATGTGTTATATTGTGTTCACTTTCATTACTGTGGAGCATCGTATTGTATGTGCACATACTACATGTAAAATATCTCAAATTTAGCATTCTACAGTTAATGAATGTTGGATTTATTTTCAAATTAGTTTTGCAATAATGTTACAGTAAACATTCTTGTCTGTTTCTCTCATGCTTCCCAGAATGTATTTATGTTCTGGGTATGTATCTAAGAGTAGAATTTCTGGATCTTATGATTCACCTACCCTAACTTTACAAATACTACCAAAATATTTTCAAAAATGGTTTAACAAATTAATTCCTACCAACAGTGCCTGAGAATCTACTTGCTCCACAGCCTTTCCAATATGTGATGCTATCAGTCTTGTGCATGTTTACCTTCCTAGCTGCTGTTCTGTGATATTTGATTCTTTTAATATGTATTTTCTTGATAACTAAAGAGGTTGGCAAGTTTTCACACATTTTCTGGACTTTTGGATGGATAATTCCACCTGAATTATTTTTTACATGTGTCCTTGGGCAGGGATCACATTTTTTTTTCATGTGGACATCCAATTACTTTAACAGCACTTATTGAAAGGACCAGTCATTCTCCACTGTTCTGAAGGGCCATATTACTGTATATTTACAATAATCCTTGATAAATGATGAGAAGTTCTCCTACTTGTTTTTCTCCTTTAAGTGTGTTCTGAGTATTCTTGGCCCTTTTGAAGAGTTGACCTGCCAAAAATGCCATTGATAAACCAAATAAAACAAAACCTGATATTATTTCGAGTGAGGTTGCATTGATCTAGAATCAACATTTTACAATTAGTTTAGGGGCTGCTAGAACTTGGAAACTTCCAGTTGTCTGGCATCTTTAATTTTTCTCAATAATTTTTTATAGTTTTCTGGATAGAGGTCTTAAATATTACATGTTGGACATATTTCAAGATAGTCATCCTTTAATGCATATATAGGTTATATTATTTAAAGGGTTTTTTTTCATTTTCTGTTGTTATAAAATAGAAATGGATTTTATATTGACCTTTGGTTTAGTAAATTCATCAAGCTCATTTGTTAATCTTATGAAATTCTCTTACCTCACAGATATTTCCCAGAAAGACTGACAAAAATGCCAAGGACCGGTGTGTCTGCAGCTCTGAAAGGACTCTGAACCCAGGGCTCATGTCCCTGGCCCCAGTCTTCCTCTGGGTCCAGGGCTCATTTTCGTGTCAACTCTTTTCAACAAGTTTTGTTTTTAGGACATATTGTAGTTTTTCTACTTGCCCTTAACCAGATGATTGAATTGAATTATCTAATCCTTTATTATTAAAATTAATCTTAAAGTTTTCTTATTTGGCACAAAATAATTCAAATG